>PVKA01002119.1:0-131292 GCA_004027165.1 Ctenomys sociabilis
GACAGTGTCTCACTATGCAGTTCAGGCTGGCCTTAAGCTCACTTTGTAGCTCAGGCTGGTCTCGAACTCATGACAATCCTCCTGCCTCAGCCTCCCGAGTGCTGGGATTACAGGCATGCGCCACCACGCCCGGCCAATCCTCCTATTTACAGCCTCCCCACCATGGGGATTACAGGCATGTGCTACCATGCTCAGACTCGGTTGCCATCTCAGCGTATGCCAGAGTGACATGTGGGACCAGGGATCGAACCCTGGTTCCTGTACTTGCCTAAGCAGCTTAGTCTTTTAAGCTATCTCACTGGCCCTGGAAAGTAATAGATCTCAGACACAGGTCAAGAGAGCCTTCCAGCACTTGGGAGGCTGAGGCAGGAGGATTGTTGTGAGTTCAAGACCAGCCTGAGCTACAAAGTGAGCTTAAGGCCAGTCTGAACTGCATAGTGAGACCCTGTCTCAAAAAGACCAAAAAAAAAAAAAAAAAAAAAAAAAAAGAGAGAGAGAGCCTTCCAGGCAGAGAAGCAAGGCTGACAAAGGCGAGGAGGGCATAGGGGTCTGTCCATCTGTGTCACCCCTCTCTTTCACATGGTACAGTGAATCCCCAGGAGTGGGCATTGAATCTCTGTAGTTGGTTCAGATGTTAGCCTCCTGGCTCAGCAGGACTCAAGGCAGAGAACACGGAGGAAGAGAAGGCCCCAGAAGGCCTGGGAATATGTTCTGCCCATTTTTTCCCTTCTCATTACTCACAGGCAGGACCCTGGGGTTGTTTAGTTACTAGGCAGGCAAATTCTCCCTTTCAGAATCTTCTACAGCTCTGCCAGCTCCTGCCACTTTGCAGTCTGGGACTGCACTCCACAGAATTGGGCACTGAGGAGGGGCACACAGGGTGTCACTGTCATGTCCTCGTATCTACATCAGCCTCCCAGTTCTTGAAGAATAAGGTGCTCTGCTCTCCTCCATTGTGTGGCTTGTACTGGGTGCGTTTCCATGCAAGTGCTTTCCTACAGCTTCTGTCCAGTGTCCTGCTGGCCTCCAACAGCTCAGCCTGACCTCATAGTCAGCAAGAAGCACTGTGTTGGAGTCAGGCTCTTTTCTAGATGACACTTGTCTCTTGGCGATTCTGCCAAGCTGGCCACTGGCTGCCCTTCCCCAAGCTTTCCGTGTGTAGGGCTCTCTTGGCTGCTGTCTCCAAAGAGTTAGGTGAGGGGCTTGGGAACAACCGTGTTTCCTGAAGGCCACTGGACCTTGAGGGCCAGTAGTGGCTCGGCTGGGCTTGGTCAGGGGTGGCAGAGACAGTGCAAGGGTCTCAGGAGTACATACCACACCGAGGTAACCCCTCCCCTTTCTTTTCATCTGTGTAGCCACGCCCTTATCTCCTAGGGATTTGGGGAGAGTGGTATAAAATAATTGAGAGGTGCTAGGGTGATTCTCAGCCGTGGTGACAGCCCAGGAGAGGTTGCTGCTGCAGGGCCCAGTCACCCATGCCCCGTATCACTCCTCCTTGCTTCCCTGAGCAGCAGAGTCAGTGGAGAGCTGCAGGTGTTGGTGAGCAAGAGGAAAAGCACCAGGGGCCTCTGGCTTCAGGGTGGCCAGGGGTGGTGAGTTCAGAGAGGTCAAAGAAGCCCCACTCTTCTCCTCACCCTTTGTTCCCATTCCACAGACTTGGAAAGTTTGCGAAGATGTGGGGTAGGCACTTTCCACAAAAACGGGCGGAGCTGGTGGAGCACCCCCCCACCCCTACCACCATCAGCAAGTCCCACCTGCCTGTTGGAACGAGTCAAATAACAAAAGGTTGAAAAGAAGTAAATAATCTCTTTTCAGATCTGTTCTCCTGCAGCAGATTTGTGAAGTAGGCTGTGCACCTTCCCACACCTCTCTTCATGCATGCATGTGCCCACACACATGACGTAGGGCTCGCCCCCGTTTCTTGGGGAGGGGGATCCTGGGGCTCAGACCTAGGGCCCTGCTCATCCTATGCACAAGCTCTGCCTCCGAGTTGCAATCAATGGTTCCTTATTTATCTAGTTAAAATTTTTATTTTAAAGATAAAAATTAACAGAATTTCCCAACAAGATAATAGGCAAATAACAATGGTTAATACTCTATATCTTGTTATCTTCCAATTAGTTACTCAGAGTACAATATATAGGCATCTAATTGTCCAAACACTGTTAGCACTCATCTTTCTTGTCAATGAACTAAGAGAAATTAGAAGCTATCTTGTGTGAGTGTAATAATTTTATCTTTTGCTTTTCACTTCCTTCTTTTCTCCTTTCCCCATCCTAGTTTCTCTTCCTCATTGAGTTGCTTCTTCCCATTTCTCCATTGTACGCTTTGGGTCTTATTCACTCTTTCAGCTTCTCACACGAGGGAGACAATATGATCTTTACATATGGGAGTCTGATTTAATTTATGAGTGGGGATGGTCTTGAGTTGCATCCATTTAAATTATTTGTTTGTTTTTTTGGTACCGGGAATTGAACTCAGGACCTTGTGCTTGCCAGGCAGGTGCTTGTACCACTGAGCTATATCCCTGGCCCCATTTACCTATAAAAGCCTCAAAAAAAAAAAAAAAAAGTGTCTAGTTTATCCCAAAGGACCTGTATTTATTTATTTATTTATTTTTTGTCTTTTTGAGACAGAGTCTCACTATGCAGTTCAGGCTGGCCTTAAGCTCACTTTGTAGCTCAGGCTGGTCTCGAACTCACAACAATCCTCCTGCCTCAGCCTCCCGAGTGCTGGGATTACAAGCATGCGCCACCACACCCGGCTTAAGGACCTGTATTTAAAATACTACACTTTCTTTTAAGATCACTGTAGATTGACAAGTTATCATGAGAAATACAATGGTGATGTCCAGTACCTGTCACTCACTTTCCTCTAGTGTGAGGTCCAGGATGACACTGGCATTTAAGACACAGAAGGTGCTGTTACCACAAAGACTCCTCTGGTCCCTTCCCAACCACGCACACCTCCCTGCTGCAGTGCCTCATGCACACAAGGCAGCCACCTATGTGTTCCCCATTTGGATGGTTTTGTCATTTAAAGGATGTTCTGCACATGGAAAACCCTACGGCAGGTAGCCTTTGGGGACTGGCTGCTCTCACTCACTCTAACTCTCTTGAGATTCATGCAGGCTGGTCCGAATCGCTTCCTTTCATTGCTGAGTGGGCCCTGGCAGCGGAGGTGCTGGTTTAATCACTCGCCCACAAAAGGAAACCTGTTATTTCCTGCTATGAACATTCACGCACAGGCTTTGGGGTGAGTACAAGCTTTCAGTTCTCTGGGACGAATGCCCACGAGTGCGACTGCCGGGGCTGGGTCACGTGACAGTGACGTGTTTAGGTTTCTGAGAGGGCCAAACTGGTTTCTAGATTGGCCATCATAGCTTAGTTTTTAAATGCATTTATGTTATATGCTTTAAAACATGCCCTTTTCACCTAGCTATAGTTGCTAACATCTGTCCAAGTAAAAATTTCAGTTTTCAGAAAACTTTTTGAATTCAAAATAACAAGCTGGTGCAGGGGCTGGGAGTTCAATCCCCAGGCCGGCTGTGCTGGCCCTGCCCCGAGGCGATTGAGACTGGGTGTGGTGGCACACGCCTGTAATCCCTGCTCTTGGGAGGCTGTAAACAGGTGGATCACTATGAGTCTGACCTAGTAGTGAGACCCTGAACACCTTGTAGACCCTTCCCTAAAATACAAATGAACAAATAAAAAATAACAAGCTGGTATCAATCCAAAAGTTGCTGAAAACCCTAAAAGAAGACAGCAGAGAAATTAGAGGACTAAAAAAATTTCTCTAACACCAAAAATGCTAAAGAAAAATGTGCCTTGGCATAAATAAGGATATCACACTTTTATGTATTCAGGCTCAAAACAAAACTCAGTTTTTGGAACTTAGCTTGCTCATAGAAATACTCCAAACAGGTCCTCGCGCAGTACGACGTGGAGCCGCGCGGGAGCGGGTGGCGGAGCGGGTGCGAGACCCCAAAAATGACAATCCAGTGGGTGGCAGTTGCATCCTTTCTGTATGCCGAAATAGGACTCATTTTACTCTTCTGTATACCTTTCATTCCTCCTCAGAGATGGCAGAAGATTTTATCAATTAAAGTCTGGGGTAAAATCGCAACATTTTGGAACAAGGCTTTCCTAACAATTATAGTCCTGATGATTGTCCTATTTCTAGATGCTGTCAGAGAAGGAAGGACATACTCCTTTGCTCATTCCCTTGAGAAGACCTCATCCACCAAAACTAGCGCCTATGAACATACACCGATGAAACTTTTCAGATCTCAGAGAAATCTTTACATTTCAGGATTTTCTTTATTTTTTTGGCTGGTGTTGAGACGTCTGGGTACACTTATTACTCAGCTGGCGAAAGAGCTGTCAAACAGAGGAGTACTTAAAACTCAAGCAGAAAATACTAATAAGGCTGCGAAAAAATTCATGGAAGAGAATGAAAAACTAAAACGGATCTTAAAAACCCCTGGCCCAGGAGAGGAACATGTTTTGGAAGCAGAAAATAAAAAATTAGTTGAAGACCAGGAAAAACTGAAAACTGAATTAAAGAAGACTTCAGCTGCCCTTTTTAAAGCACAGGATGATATGATGACAATGAAGATGCAGTCAGAGAGACTTTCCAAAGAGTATGATCGGCTCCTAAAAGAACACTCAGAACTTCAGAATCGTTTTGAAAAAGGCAATAAGAAAGACCTGTGAGCTTTGGGAAAGAAAAGTGTGACATACCATGTCAAGATAATAAATTTGTTACAATGGCAACCACAAGAAAATGTAAAATTCAGTTTGGAGAATGTACTACAACTGGCCAATAGTTTCTACTGCTACACATAGGGTGTATAGTAATAATACTGTCAAAATATTTGATAATGTTTCAGATAGAAAGTGTGTATTCCAGATCTTTTAAAAACTACAAGCATGTTAAATGTTATATTTACATTTGATAATAACATTGGTATATGATGGCTGTTTACAAATGAAAGAAAAAATTAACTAGCCAGTTACTTCTAAAATTTGATTTTTTAAAGTTGCATGAAACTATTAATACCCTTGAAAACCTTGATGCCTTTTTTTTTTTGTCTTTTTGAGACAGGGTCTTACTGTGCAGTTCAGGCTGGCCTTAAGCTCACTTTGTAGCTCAGGCTGGTCTCGAACTCACAACAATCCTCCTGCCTCAGCCTCCCGAGTGCTGGGATTACAGGCATGCACCACCACGCCCGGCACTTGATGCCTTTTCATAATATAATTAGATGATAATGCTAATGCATTTGAAAGTAGTGCTAAGTAGCAGCAAATTTGTTTGTAAAGAAATTAAATGCAGATAAATAATAAGAATTAGCCACTGTGTTTATAGAAAAGACTTAAAAAGAATAATGAAAACAATAACCTTGTTTTTTTAAGACTGCAGGTATTATACTTTGCTATAGTAAGATGGCTATATTGATAATTATATTTTTGTTACTGTTGGACTTTTTTATTGACATTTGTGCTAGTACTACATAATTAGTAAGTATTCTACCTTTTCAGATTTCCTCTAGCAGTAGGGTTTACATCTCTGCATAGCTATCATAGCATTGAACTGAACTTATTTTGCATTGTAGAATTCTTGACTTAAAAAGTTAATATATAATGTATCCAAAAAGCAATGTTTTCTCTGGATTTGAGAATTATACAAATATTACCTCAAACTTACGCACACTGGTGTCACATAATTTCTCTGAGATGTTTCTGTATTCTGAATATTAAATACTAATTTTCCATTCACTACTCATTTAGAGGTAGTGATCATAATATTAATTTGACTGATTGTTTCAGTGTTTAAACATAAAAATCTACTTCCTTGTCTCATAAAGGTCTAATTATAAAAGAAAATGAAATATATAAAAAAAAAGAAATACTCCAAACATTTTGCCGATATATTGTGGTAACTTCCACTGTACATTTGCAGTATTATTATTTTTAATAGAAATTGCAAGTGGAAATCACTTGGTCCAACAATATTAACATTATTTATGTATTTGTGGTTTTGGGGCCCTACACATGTTCATAAGTGCTCTATCCCTGAGCTACATCTAGCTCTATTAACTCTTTTTTTTTTTTTTAACATGTAGTTCAGGCTGGCCTTGAACTCAGAGTGTAGTCTAGGCTGGCTCTGAACTCATAGTGATCCTTTTGCCTCAGCCTCCTGAGTGCTGGGATCGCAGATGTGCACCACCACTCCTGGCTCCTATTAATTATTTAAAAAATATATACTGTTCAACTGTCCTTATTTAAGCATACAGCAAGTCAACTGTGTGCGAAATGGTCACTTCCATTTCCCAGGCTCTCCTTCTACAGTGGACCTGACCACTGGGAAGTCTGCTCCAGGGTAGGCTGAATGCACTCAATCTGCAGAGCCTCTTCCACCAGCCCATTTCCCTTCTTTCTTCTCTTCCCTTTTTCTACCCCTCCATCTTTATACACCAAGGTCTGCTGCAGAGACCAGAGAGGAGCGCTGCAGTGGGCTGGACTATGCTGCCCGTGAAAACATGCTGCAGTTGCAGCTCTCGGTATCTGCGAAGGTAACTGCGTTGGTCAGCTCCCCACCGCTGTAACAGAATACTGGAGACAAACAGCTCTAACTTAGCTCAGCTCACAGATCCAGTTCAGGGTCATGTGGCCATACTGCGTGGGCCACAGTGCACGGGCCTGTGGTGGCGCAGTATGTCATGGTGGGAGCATGAGGCAGAGGAACTGTTTCAACTCATGACAAGCAGGAAGTAAAGGAAGAGGAAGAGGCCAGGGTCCCAGTACCCTCCTTCATGGC
Source organism: Ctenomys sociabilis (assembly GCA_004027165.1). Classification (NCBI taxonomy): domain Eukaryota; kingdom Metazoa; phylum Chordata; class Mammalia; order Rodentia; family Ctenomyidae; genus Ctenomys; species Ctenomys sociabilis. Next base: position 6,820 of record PVKA01002119.1, read on the forward strand.
GTGGCCCCTGAGGACCGAGCGTCCCCTAACTAGGCCCTTTCTCCTCAAGGTTCTGCCACCTCCCAGCAGTGCCCCAGCTATTGACACATGGGCTTTTGGGGAAAATTCTAGATTTAAACTACAGCGGTACCTGGTGTAATCAAGTTAAGATGAGGTCATGCTGGCTTGGGATGCGCCTCCCCTTCTCCACAGGCAGGAAGCCTGTCCACCCCAGTCTGTAGGAGCAAGGCCCTGGTGTGACAGTAGGGCACGTACTATCTTTAGCTTCATGGACAATGAATGAGATTGCTCCCACCCCCAAGACAAAAATTTGACACATTCCCCCAAACATTAGGTCAAAAGTGGTCTGCTATTGGTCTCCTGACAGCTCTAAGCGCCTGGCTTCCTCCTCTAAGGCTGCTAGGAAGCTCTCAGGGCCCAGAAGCACAGCACCTCCCCCAAGCACAGCCAAAGTTGCTCCCTCCCCTTGTCTGGACTTCCTGTTCTGTTAATGGGATATGCCAGCCCCAGGAACAGGAGGGATTCTGTATGCGGCCAGGGTGACCCCTGCAGTCGTTTCAAGGTGTTGACATAGTGTGTAAGCCTCCATAACAGACTCTTCAGAGCCTGTTGGAATTAAGGGAATCCTGGAGACTCAGTGACGCTCATTCACCCCCTTCTTTACCATCTGCAAAGCACTCCTTCATGCATTACTTCTCTTAAATCTGCCCTCAACAGCAGCACAGACACCCACTGAGACGATAAGGATTCCCTGCCCCACATGCCCCTGGGTGCCCACCTTTCACTCCAGTCTCGTTGCTATGGCAACCTGCTGCACTCAGATGCATGTCCTGTCCCCTCCTCCCAGTACAGGTGGGCTGCCTAGGGAACTGCACCCTGCACGGATCTGACCCTGATATTCAAGGGAGTGATCCCACCTGTGACCTTTGAGCAGAGCGGATGGGATGGGAGCCGGGGCATAAATGTTCCTAGAGTCTGTCTCTTGGGCGGGCAGCTTTCAAATCCTTCTCCACATCTGTGAGCCATGGCTTATGCCTGTGCCCAGGTCCTGGCATGCTTACCGGAGATCTATCCCTGCATGCGCTCCCTCCTGGGGTTCAAACTCAGTTGGAAGCAATGTGTCTAGCACACTGGATCTCTCAGCCCACTTTGCTGCCATTGAAACCAGAGGAAGGCGACTTAAGAGACTCCAAAGGCCCAGTGCACATGCGCCAGACTGTAGGGACCTCCTACAAAACACCTGCTGTGAGCCTGCCACGGAGGCAGCTTCTGGCACAGGAACCTGGCTTGTTGGCCAGTGCTCTGCCCATCTGTAGCTGCCTCTTAGAGCAGTGCAGGGTCTGGGCAGTGCGAGCCAGCTGTGCCCTTCCCCAGGATGTGGCCAAGGGGCTCCCTACAGGCACCCAGGAGGCAAGGGTAGCCTCAGAGCCTGGGGAGAAGGCGGGTCTGCCTCAGCCAGGGCAGCTGGGAACGTGAGGGGCAAGTCCAGCAGGTTGGCCCTCTCCGGCTCTAGGACAGGATTAATGGTAGTATGTAACAGACAAGGATGTACTGGGGGACATTTTCTGTTCATTCACATTCTCTTCATTCATTGATCCCCACAGCAATCTTCCCGCCAACTCATTTGTTTGCTTCCTTCCTCAACAATGCTTTTGCAATGTCCTCATTCATTCCTCAACTGTTTTTGCTGAGTGCCCAGTGGTCACCCAGTGGGTGCTGGGCCTGAGGAAGAAGCCTATGCACTCCCTGAACTTGGAGTGTGAGCTGAGACCAGCACAGTAGAAACAGATATATGTATCAGGTCAGGTGAGAGGGACCAGGAGTCTGGGAGGGTCTGAGGGCTTCAGGTCTCAACTTGAGTCTGGAAGTTGAGGGGAGCTTGGAGCTGAGGAGGAAGAAAAGGCATGGAGCCCATGTTTGGGACAGACACCTCTGCGGGGGGTGTGCAGACAGGGATTCCAGAAGATTCCATGCTGATCGCCAACTCAACTCAGGAGTGGGAGAGAGCCCTGGACATCCCCATAAAGAAAGGAGTTTAGGCTGAAGGGACTCTAACTATTCAATTTAATCACTGCACTTGTATGCATGTATCAAAACGACACACCATGCCCCATAAATACGTACATTAACACATTGCAGTAGTGTGTGCCTGTAATTCCAGCAATTCAGGAGGCTGAGGCAGGATGATTGAGAGTTTGAGGCCAGCCTGGGCAACCTCAGATCCCATCTTAGCATCCCAGCCCGATCCTACACACGTGGAGAGGGAGAGAGGGAGGGATGGAGGTAGGAAAGAGGGGGCAGAGGGAGAGAGTGCGATCGATAAATCTTTTGAAAATCAAAACGAATCTCAGACACAGTCCAGTGGCCAGTAGGGGGCGCAGCCTGAGGCTGCCTGGTCAGAGAAGATTGCAAAGGTAAGAGCCGCACTTGGGCCATTTTTGTTCAAATCATCTTATGAGCTGCGGAGTATTTTTCTATCAGTTTGAACTTCATGATAATTTAAGGTGGCCATCTCCTAATTTGTCCATGTCAGAGAGCTTGCCTTGGCTGAGCACTGTGAAATGGGGCTCCCAGGCCTGGCCCAAGGGCCAGTGGACGGTGTTATCTTAGAGGGGGTGCTATAGTGCCAAGAGCAGGCTGCACCTCCCTCTCACCCCGGCTATGCCTTCCTGGAGGTGCTCAGTGGCAGCCTGGGATCTCGGATCCTACCCTGGCCCTGAGGGCAGGAGCAGACAGCTTAGCAGGGGCTTCATTTCCAGGACACACGGACCATTTTCCAAGTGACCCAGGCCAGCATGGAAGTGGCATGATTTATGTCTTTGTAGCAATGATCTGGGACTTGGCAGAGGAGGCAGAGACCTGAGAGGGTGGCGGGGCTTCTGCTGGGCTGACGGGCAGGAGAAGGTGGAGGAGTGCCTACCCAGGGTGGAAGTGACAGCCAGGTACTCTCTTAGCATCTATTATGGGCCAAGCCCTAGTTTAAACACTTAACATTTATACTTCTACCCGCTCTTCACATGAACCCCAGGAGTAGACATGATCTGTGTTGTCAGTAGAGGGTTACACACACCTTTGCACCCCATTCCCTCGCCAGTGTTCCAGATTCTATACTGCCGTACCCCACACATGGGAGGCAGAAGGGTACAGCATGCTCTCAAAGCTGATCCTGCGGGGCCAGAGTGTGACAGGGAAGCATGGGTTCCAGACACTGCTCACCACAAAGCTCCTGGACTTGGTACTGGCTGAGACTCCAGGTTGGATGACTCCCTTGGTGGCAGGTGACATACTAGGGGGGAGGCTTGGAGCAGGGTAGCAATCCAGGGCCGGTCTCAGTCAGGATGTGTGCAGAGGAGGTATGCCATGCAAATGAAGGGCACCATGGAGGAAAGAGTGTGAAGGTTCCAGAACCACACGTGGCTTAGTAGGTTTTGCTATAGCAGCCTGCGTGCATTAATACAGTGGTAACTGGAGGGTATATGGCAGTCAGGCCGCCCGTGGACAAGCAGCTCAAGACCAGGCAGGCCTGCACTGGCACGGGGTCCCTGGTTCGTCCTGGGATGTGTTCTCAGATGAGTGACTGAGTCGGGTGGCGGTGCTTCGACCAGAACTGTTGTTCCTGCCTGTTCTTCTGTGTGTGTTGGTAACCTCGTAAAGACCTGCTATCCAAGTAAGGTCCTGAGGTGAGGGCTTCCACAGAAGATGTTGGGGGATACGAATACAGCTGAACCCAGGTGAGGAGCAGACCGCAGGCCAGGCACGCAGGCCAGGGCTGTCAGCTGCCACCGGCAAGCCCCAGGCTCGGCAGCTCCTCGCGCTCTCCGCTCTCCCCCAGCCGCCTGCGCCCCGTCACTCCCCCAGAGTCCCTCCACCTCCGTGCCCATCTCCAGGGTGCCCTCCTAATAACTGTGATTTCCCAATTGGCTCCCGCTGGACTCCCGCGGGCTGGCCTCTTTCCAGCTGCAGCCAAGCAGGCTGCTGGGAAACCTCTCCACGGTTCCTGCAGAGAAACTCCAGGCTTGGAGAGGCAGCCACACCTCCTGGTCTGCCTGGCGTTCTGTGAGCTCCTGTGAAGCCCTATGGCATCAGTTCCTTCATCCCGTTTATACAGTCCTGCTGTATATCAGATGCTGGGATTTCAGAGGTCCAATGAACGATCTGCTTTCTAAAACTTATTTCCTCTTTTTACTGGGTACAGGGCACAGTTTTTTCCCCTCTTGAGACAGGGTCTCACTAGTAATTCAGGTTGGCCTTGAACTCACTATGGAGCCCACACTGGCCTTGAACATACGGTAATCTTCCTGCCTTAGCCTCCCCTGAGTGCTGGGACTACAGGGGTACTGGCTAAGGGTGACAATTTATCTCCCAGGTTCTCCATTGTCAGATGTGGTCTCGCGTATGTGACCTAACTGCCCAGTGGAGTATGAGTGTAACTGAGGTGTGTCATTTCTGGGACAGGCTCCAGGACAGTCTGTGTACCCTTCCTGCCCTACTCCTCTCTCAGCAGCAACAGGGAACAGTGGAGTTATAGGGCAGCAGGAGCCGGGGTCCCTGAGACACACTGTGGAGGACAGGACAGCAGTCTGCTAAGAGGAGCGCGGCTTTGGACTGAGCAGGAAGGAAGGAGATCAACTTTTACTAATGCTGAAGGTGTTCCCTTCAGGCCAGTTTCGGCCCCAGCAATTACCGTCAATATGAGGGGAGAACAAGACAGACATGCTTTCTGCCCTCTAGAGGGTTCTAGCTACATAGCTCTTCTCTGGTGACCAAGGCCCAGCCCTGAAGGAGGAGCCCGGGGGGGGGCAGGAGGGAGGCGGGGAGCATCCTTCAGGAAGAACTGACGTCAGGCCAGCTGCACCTCACCCAGAAGGGGCAAGCATACATTCATATTCTTTTTAAACATTATTATTTTTGTAGTATTGACAATTGAACCCAGCGCCTTCTCACTGAGCTCCTCAACTCTTTTTTCCCTTTCTTTTTAATGTATTTAGTACAGGGTCTACAGGGTCTCACTACACAGATCAGACTTGTAGTGACCCTCCCGTTTTCAGCCTCCCAAGTGCTGGGGTTACAGGTGCGTGCCACCACACCCAGTCTTATTTGTCCCCTCAGCACAACCTGGGTGTGGAGCCTGCAAGGCTTGAGGTGCTGGGGAGGGAACCCCGTCCCCGTGGCTGCCTAAGCAGGGGCTTTAATCCACTGAGCTATCTGGCAGGCCCCCTTTTTTCATTTTTTATCTTCAGACATAATTTTTCTAAGTTGCCCAAGCTGGACTCAAACTTGTGGTTCTCTTGCTTCGGCCTCCCGGGGTGGGGGCTGCTCTACAGGTGTGCCCTACCACACCGGGCCACCCCCCACGCCTTTAGAGCTGAAGGAAGACCATGGTTAAAGTGTCTGCTGGGGATAAACCACAGTGGTGTTACAGGAGAGGGCACAGTGGCCGGCTCCTTTGCTGCCTCCAGAGAAGATGGCTTTCTTTTCTATTTTTTTATGTATTTAGTACAGGATCTACAGAGTCTCACTACGTAGATCAGACTCGTAGTGATTCTCCTGTTTTAGCCTTCCAAGCGCTGGGATTACAGTGTGGGCTTATAACCACACCCAGTCTCATTTGCCCTCTCAGCGCATCCCCGGGTTGAGGCCCTGCACAGCATGTGGGGCGGGGGATCCAACCCTGGCCCCTGAGCTTTGCTTAAGTAGGTTTGCTTTAGTCCACTGAGCTACCTAGCCAGCCCTAGATGGCTTTCTAACAGGGCTTGGGGCAGGGCCTCTGCATTCGCTCTGCATTGGTGGCCCCAGGCATGGCGGGAAGGAGCAGGACCTAAAGGCTCTTTTCTTATTTCTGGCTCCTCCCCTCTTCTGGCTTACCGCTCTCCTCTGCCTTGGGGTCTGTGCCTGGGAGCTTTTAAGCTGTGGGTCTGGGGTGTTCCATGCCAGAGATAGGGAAGCAGCTAACATGCCTGGTGAAGGTGGAGGGGGGTGAGCACCTCCCGAGCTGAAGTGCAGGCCGGGCTGGACAGCAAGTCTCACCCGGGGAGGCTTGGGCTGAGTGGGTGGCTCTGCCATCAGGAGGTGCTCTGAATTTCCCTCTATGAGGCCTGGGTTCAGTGTCATTTAATGCTCAGAGATGCCGTTGTGAGAAGGAGCACACTGGCCAGAGAGGAATACAGGCGTAGCTAGGATCCCACACAAACGATGATAATCCCTCAGAGCACAAGCCCCCGGTGACCCGAGCACCTCCCACCCGGGTCTGGGAAAGCCCCTGTCTCTGGAGGCCCTGGCTGGGTGTCACGTGGCCTGTGGAGTCTGGGGGCCGCACCCTGGGGCCCTGGGTGTCTTCTTTAAGTCCAGGAGAGCCCAGCTGCCTGGAAAATCGCAGACTCTACTCTTCCAGGATTAACAAGCCCTCTCTTCATCACTGCCCCTCACACTGGAGCCCCTTGTAAGGGTGACACATTAAACCCTGGCTCTGAGCTGGCAGCTTCCTGCAGCTGCCAGAGGGTGCCTGCGGCTGCCAGGAATGCAGTCAGGGAGGGCAGAGGCGGGGTGTGGATGAGAAGCCCAGCTCTCTGGGCTAGCCTGGCTTCAACCCTGGCTTGCTGTCACTCACAGGACAGAGCTATCCTAAGGGCATTGGGCACTAAACTGCATCACTGCAGAAAACAAGCCTAAGGCATGCTGGGCCCCAGAAGAGATGGCCTGCTGTGGTCTGTCCCCAGTATGGTGATGTTAAGAGGTGGTGGGCCCTTTATGAGGTGGAGCCTAGTGGGGGGCCGTAGGTCCCTGGGGGTGTGTCCTCAGAAGGGATTCACACAGTTCCTGGTGAACCCCAGTGGCCCTCTGGCTTCCTGCCCCAGGATGTGATCTCTCATATGTCTGCCATAGTGCCCTCTAACATGCTGGAGTTAGACCTCTACTTGGAGCTTTATAAACTGTGAGATAAACAACCCTCCTTTCTTTATAAAGTATCCAGCTTCAGGTGCTTTGTCATGGCAGTGCTAACTGACCATATGGGGCTGGACACTGGTACCACATTAGCTAGGGGGCGAGGTCTATGTAGAAATCATGGTAGTTCCTGCCCATTTCCTCAGGAAGTAGGTTCTTAGAGAGAATCAATTTCTACTTCTAAATTCTGTCTCTACAAATGCTATCTTGAAGCCTGGATATCCAAGTTAGTTTGGTAAACCAAGAGGCATTTCTCTAGGACATGGACCCCTAGGATCATGCTGTGGGCAGCTGGGCGGTGACTCAGAAGGGCTGAGATGGGGGAGGGTGGGCCATCTGCTTCACACTACGCCCATACTGCTACCCCACTGCCTCTCAAGGAGAACCCCTGCTTTCCTAATGGGTCCCTCCCACAGAACCAGCCCTCACAGCCATGCTGCAGGGCGCTGCCCCAGCTAGAGGTCCAGGCAGACAGCCAGGCTGAACTGGGCCAATCAGATCCTCCCTTGAGAGACTGGACTTTTCATCAGAGACAGAGGAGACTCAGGTCAAGCAACATTAAGGAATTTACGAGTGGGGTGTGGCCAAGTCGCCCTTAACACTGGTTCTGGAGGCTCCTAGCCCTGCTCCCCCTGATCTTGGCTGTTGCACTCCTCCTCTGTCCCCTGGCTGGCACTCCTCCTCCATCCCTTGGCACTCCTCCACATCTTTCCTCTAATGCCCTCTTCCAGGATCAAGCTGGAAGAGGCTGATCTGGACTGGTGGTAAAGAGAATTCCCAGGGCCAGCTGACATTCCTTTGCTGGGGAAGGGAGATTCCAGCTTGGCTGGCTCAGAAGCACGGCCTTCCTGCATTCCCCAGGGCAGGGGCAACACGTTTAGAAGACAGGGAGATGGGCACAGAGTCCCAGGAAAGCACAGAACTTGGGGGAAAGGAAGGCTGCCCCCACTGAGGAGCTGTGTGACCTTACCTGAGGGACAAGCCAAACCGTCACCAGGCCAGGTAGCCAATCTCACATAAGCATGTCAGTTTCCTTGTCCCTAAGGTCAAGGATCTATGGACCTCATGTGTTGGGAGCCATGGAAGCTGGAAAATAAGTCAAAGGTGTGTAGGCAGGACTACTCCTCAGTGCCTCAAGCAAACAAGCTACCTCAATCCTGAGAGAAGCATCCTGACTGGTTAACGTCTGCTACTAGTCATTAGGCAACCTTGTGTCCTGTGTTGCTAATCTTGCAAAAGTATAAATAAATGTAGGTTTCATTGTGCTGGCATGTGAGTCTTGCCCATCATGCAGACCAGCCACCACCTAGCCCAGCTTTTGCCTTCTTGCCTATTTTTCTCATTCTTTCCACCATGTCTCCCCAGGTAGACCCCATCACAGTAAGACGAATGGATTCCAACACTCATGGAGTTGCTATTAAGGAAACCACAAAGAAGGCTGTGGCTTCTGACATAAATAAAAAAACCTTCCTGCTTGCTGGAAGTCTCCTACCCTGAGCTGCCATGACAAGCAACGCCTACCTGCCACGGGACCCCCAGGGGCAGGTCTCAGGCCTGAATCCCTGCTGCTCGAAGCCTGGCCCCGGCCCCTTGGCTACACTCCCCAGCCTCCCTCCTCTCCCTCAAGTCCTTCAAGAATGAACAGGGCCAGCCTCACACCTCTTCCAAGCCTCTCCTCCAGAGAAGCCGGGATTTCCAGGCTTCCTGCTGAGATTCATAATTGAACAGAGCCGCAGAGATTTTCCCAACCAGTAGCCTATCTTCTCTAACACGAGGAAATGGGCATTCAGTTATTGTCTCTGATTTCTCCACTTGCTTCTGCTCAGTAACAGAAGCAAGTGGCTGGAGGTGGAGCCTCAGCAGCAAGGGCTGCTATGGTTTTTCTTTGTTTCTTTCCTTCCTTCTCTTAATGAGGAGCAAATATGAAGCTCCGACGGGTGAAACGGCTCTCTGTAGATTCCAGCTCTTCCGCTAGTTTGCCTCTACAGATTTGTGGAAAGCTATACTCCAATAACCCGAGAGTTTTAATTGAAGGGCTTAGGAAGGGGAGGGAAGGTGAATCATAAACTTCTGGAGGGGACCCCTGAGACTATCTACTTCATCTTGTTTGCTTTACTTGTTATGAACCTGAGGCCTAGGGCAGGCGGGCTGGTGATGCAGTCGAGCCTGGAATGCTGGTCTTTAGCCCCGAGTTCAGGGCTGTTGCCCACCACTGCTGCCTGTTCTGTGCAAGGAGTCTAACCAGGGAGTGTTTCACCTTCCAGGTATCCCTGGGAGCCAGTGGGCAGAGACTTGGGGGTACTTCTAAGCATCCTCCTATATTCAGGACAGCCAGCCCTTCTGGCCTAGCAAAGAATAACGTGGCCCCAACTATCATGAGTGCCCTGGTTGGTGGTGAACAAGGGGTCTGCAGAAAGCTCAGTCCTCCCTTCCTGAGTCCATGGTAGACATTGCTAATCAATCACAATACTCTTCTTTCCTGATCATGGTTCAAACTGTCGACGCAACACTCCGGGCTTACTATGATACCTTCTACTCTTCTGGTGGCCGGACAACACAGAGGAGATAGGTTTGGAAGTAATCTTTTCTTTAGGGTTTGAGTCTTGGCTCTGTCATCACCTCTTAGCTGGTAATTAACTTTGCTTTGCCTCAGGACTGGCATGGGCTCCTCCTGCTCCCTTGTGCCCATGACACAATGACATGAACAATATCATCCTGACCTTTAGAAGGCCCAGTAAAGTGACTTTTTTCCCCCTTAGCCCATTACTGATAATAAGACCTGGTTTCAGTTGTGCACGGAACTCCCTGAAAATGCTTGTGCTAAGCTCTTTCTGTTCTTTTCTTTTTTTGCAGTTCTGGGGGTTGAATTAGGACTTTTGCACTGAGATACTTTCCAAGCCCTATTTATTATATTATTTTGATCTTCCTAAACTACTAAGTTCCCTGGTCTGGGATCAAACTCTTGATCCTTCTGCCCCAGTCTCCCAGAGTGTTGGGATTAGGGTGTGTGCCACCACACCTGGCTTCCATTTTCTCACTGGCACCTCAAAAATACATAGGAAGCAGGAGCTCCTACACACTGACCATGCAGATGCACAAGCCAAGGTGCAGAGCAAGGAGCCTGCTCAGGGTGGCAGAGCCCCACACAGCCAAGGGTCCTCCAGAGCCAGAGCTCTTGCTCCTCTGGTATCCATTCCACTGGAGAATGGGGGGAGGGGGAGGTTGGGAGATGGGCTGAGAACTGCCTGGGGCACACACCTGCTCCCTGCATAGCCCTGGGCTGGGGGAGCTCCTCCAGCAGTCAGACCTGAAATTCAAACCCGGTTTTCAAGGCTACCCTGCCCCTCCTTTACCTGTGCTCCAGAGTGCTGGGTGGAAGTGCCACAGCACCTGCTGGGACCCTCACAGCAGGATCCCAGCTAAAGACCAGCATTTCAGGTTCGCCTGTGCCACCAGCCCGCCCACCTAGGCCCTCACACCAGCAAGGGAGCTGTGGGATCATGGACTTAGAGCTGCTGGGCTCACCAGCCACACCCCAGGCCTGTGTCCCTGTCCGGTCCTGCTCTGCCCCCCCCCCAATGTTCTGCAAGTTCCCAGGTCTCTAGCAGCTTCTCAGCAATAATGTTACTATTTTGGTATCTTTTGCCATCCATTCTCTAAGAGGCTGGAGAGAAATGTCCACTCCACCTCGCCCATGGGAAACTGTATCCTGGAGAGGAGCTGGCTGCTCTGTCCCCAGCGCAGCCCTGTGTCCAGGTTAGGCAGGGAAGAGCAGGAGGCAGGGTGGTGAAGGAACCAGAGCTAGACCAGAGCCTTTGTACTGGCATTGAGGGGGCTGGGCACCTGGAACCACCAGGGTGCTGGCACCCGACCTGAGCCTGAGAGGGAGAGTCAGCAGGTACAGCGGGGCAGACACCCCAACAGGGCACAGGTGGCCCAGGTCCACAGGTGAGGGCAGGCCCAGCTGAGGAAGGCTGGACTCTGGGATGACAGAGCTGGGGGCGGCAGGAGGAGAGGTGGCAGGGGCTCACAGAGCAGAGGGCAGGAGGGAGCCATGTGAGGTGCTGAAACAGTAATGTGACCAAGTCAGATGTGCTTTTTGTCTTCCACGGTGGGTGGCAGAGTAGAAGCGGGGAGACCAGACAGAATCCGGGTTCTAGAACAAAGCTATTACCCATGGGGGGTGCCGAGACCCTTTAAGGTGTCTCCTCACACTGTCCATCTGCAGAACTGCCTACTGGCCCTGGGAAAGCAGCCCTGGGTCAAGGACACCAGAAGCCCTGCCAAAGTGCCTGCCCTGGGTCTGCGTTTCCTCTGGCTGTGCCTACTCGGCGCCTGGGGCCTTGCCATCAGCCCTTGTCTGTCCCTCCCTGGGCCTGGCCTGCACTGGGATTGAATTTGGCCTTCTCACCAAGCCACAGCCCCCACACTTCTTTGCTCTGTTCTGTTTTTGTTTTTGGACACCGGATCTTGCCAAGCAGCGAAGCTCCCCAGGGTGAGCTTGAACTCCCAGCCTCAGCTTCCCAAAGCGCAGGGATTGCAGCTGTGCACCACCACATCTGACTTCGGGCTCCCTAATCCCTGGGCACAGTTCGCTAAGCGTCCACTTCCTCCAGAATCTCTAGTGCTAACGACTGGAGCTTTTGCTCATCCCAAAAAAGAAAAAGTAAATAAAATGTACAAGCCGGCTCCCTCCTACTTCCGCACAGCAGCGGCCAGAGCAGGCGAAGCTGTCAGGCTGCGGCTGGCTGGGAGGCAGATGGTGGGAACACCCTCGGGAAGGAGCAGAACGACTGTCATCGTGAGCTAAGCAGGCCATTTACAGGGAGGATAAAAGTTAATGAGAAGCGGTACTCCGGCTCCCCACCATTAAGCAAGAGAAATGCACATGAACAAACGCCACAAAGAAAGGCGCTGGAAAGTGACAGGGCTCTTCTGCAGGAGCACATCCTGCTGGAGCAGGAAGCAGCAGGTGGCAGGGAGCCCTGACCATTGCCGCTTAGGAGGGTACCACCAACTCCATCTAAAACCCCGGGCGGCTTCTTTACTGTCCCCCCCACCCCCCCGAACCACCGGAACCCCGAGCGGGAAGACGCTCTGGCTGTCTCCCTGATCCATCTAAGTGAAGCCCCATTCTCAGGAGGCTGCCTGGAGCCCCGTCCACCCTTGCAGGCTGCAGTGCTGGGAACAGGGCAGGGGATGGAAGACTGTCTGCGAGGGTCAGTATCAGTGGAGGCAACCTTTGCCAGGGGCAGCAAGTTGCCAGTGCATTGTTTTAATTCTTTGGTCCTTACTACAACCTTCTCCTATAAGAGATGAGGAAACTGAGGCCCAGGACGGTAAGGGACTTGGCCAAGCACTAGGTGGAAAGCTGGGGCCAGAACCCAGGCAGTCCTCTGGGGAGCACTGCGAGCCAAACAAACATACATTCAGGCAGGGATCTGCTGGCGCTCTAGGGCTGAGGGAGGTCCAGTTCCTGCAACGGAACTTTCTATTGTAGACCAGCTCAGGAGCACTCTTCTTCGCTGGCTTCTGAACCACACTGGGCACCCAACATTCAGGTGACTGTTGTGTCCCCTCAGAAATATGCCTAGAACTTGACAGGGAGGGCTATTGGGGAGAGAGACCAGGATGTGTGGGGACCTGGCAGGCAAGGGATTGAATGGGTGCCCTGCAGTACCAGGCCTGCCCTTGAGGAACTCATCAATACAGTAGTCCCTTGCTATTTCACAGTTCAACTTTTGTGCACTTGTATTTTGTGGGTTTTCAAAAAATATTTATCTAAATTATCACAGATTTTTCTCTATATTGTGAGATTTTGCAGTACCATACAGTATATGCATGTCACTAGAATTATGTAGGTTTACGAGTTTAGAAAATGGTTAAGAACATTAGAAGTGCTTTTACAGGTGTGGGAAAGGTTTAGAAGAGTGTGGGAAGGGCTTATAAAGCCTTTAATGTATATAAATACTATAAAAATATAATGTTGCTACTTTGCTGATTTTCACTTATCGTGGGGCATCTGGAATGTAGCCTCCGTGCTAAGTGAGGGACTGCTGTACACACCTCTTAGGGGCTGCCCACTGGGGTCCCCCAGGGCGCTGGATGTGCCTCTTCAGGACACAGAAATGGCTTCAGGTCAGTGTGCCTCACTAGCAGTTTCTGCTCTCAGGAATGTTCATGCTGCATGTGATGCCCATGCCTGAGACCTGGCCCTGGGAATCTGTCCTGACCCAGAGGGCCAGAGTTTGGACTACACAGATATCTCCACCAGTGCCTGGTACATAGTTGAGGGACAGATGTGTACGTTCCCCTGATCTGATCATTATTCACTGTACATGAGCACAGAGACACCACAGGGTGCTCCATAGACGTAGCGACTGCTATAATATGTCATTGTTATGCAAAGCACAGCTGTGGTGTGTCCTGAACACTGGTATTTCAAAGAAGTGCTCGACCTCCTCAGGCATGGCAGCTCTGTCACATGTGGTTACCTTGCTGGCTTCCTGGGCCTTCTTCCCTGTGAGTCCCTCATCTCTCCCGGGTGGGTCTTTTTCTGCCTCGTCCTTCTCCCTCCTCCTCAGGGATGTCCGGCCTTTCTCCTCTACCCACACTTCCCACCTCCTGCTGAGGACCTCTGCACCCCATGCTGGGAGCTATTCACTCTGTGCCCTGACTCCCTGGTCTGTGGTTTTCACCCTGGTCGGAGCTGCCTTCTGGCCCGTGACTATCTCTGCCGGCTCTCACCTTTCCACCCAGGGCTGTGGGCTGCTCAGGTCTTCCCTGGAGTGCCCTGTTCTCTCCTCTTCTTCAGCCTGCCTAGAGTGCATCTGTTAGTCAGTCAGTGTGCAACTCTGTCCTGACAAGGCCTCCACGCACCACGTCCCTCTCCACACACCCTAGCCTGCCTCTGCTGGTCCTGCATGGCCGGGCTGCCTCCCTGCAAGTCACCTCCAGAGGACTCCACCCCGGGGTTTCGAGTCTCTTGCAGAAGAGAGTTTGGCCATGGGTTGATGGCCCTTCCCCTTCCTGCCAACCCTGGCCGTGTCCTCCAACCTCACTAGATTACACAGGATTCCTTCCCACAACCAACTCCCAAATCATGCTCTGCTCCCAGATTTTTACCCCTGGAGTTTTTTCCTTCCTGGCCCTCTGCGGACTTCCAAAGGTCATCAGGGCAGGTGCCACCTTTCTCATGAAGCCTCCTGGCTTTGATTCTTCCTCTTTTTTGGGTAGCATCAGCCCTCTGTCCACAGGCTCTGCACCCATGGGTCCAGCCAACTGCAGAACAAAAACACATGGAAGGGCTGGACAGATAGCGCAGTGGCATACACGCCTGCCTTGCAAGAGCAAGGCCCTGAGTTTGATCCCTGGCACAAAAAAAAAAAAAAAAAAGAAAAAGCATGACACACACCTGTAATCCCACTACTCAGAAGGCTGAGGCAGGAGGATTGCTGAGAGTTCGAAGCCAGCCTGGGTTATAAAGTATGCTCAAGGCCAGCCTGAACTCCATAGTGACACCCTGTCTCATAACAAAAACAAAAACAAAAAACTCAGGAAAAAATGTATGTGTACTAAACATGTGCAGAAAATTTCTCGTCATTGCTCCCTACACATTTAGTTTAAACATATAGTACAATACTTATATAGTATTTCTATTATATGAGCTATTACACATAATATGGAAATGGGTTAAAGTATAAACTTATAGAATACTTGTAGATCTATGTAGATACCTCATCATTGCAGAAGGGATCTCTGTCTGCAATCCCTGGGGCTCTGTGGGTGCCAAGGGGCAGTGCTCGTAATACCATTTGCTCATCCCCATCACTAAGGCCTCCTGCCTTATAAATTGAGCCCGTCCCTGGGCCAGGGAGCCAAGTCTGACACTTATCTTTGACTCTCGGCTCAATTCATGCTGGTAAAATTACACCAATGTTCTCTCTCCAGAAAGGGGCTCTGTGGGGCCGGGGAGGTAAGGAGCATTCCCCTCTCCTGCTTCCCCATGTTCACATACAAAAGGCATCCATTCTGGCGCTCCTCCCCCTTCCCCATCTGCAGGCGAACGCCCCAGGAAGGCCATCACAGGCAGGCTGACCCCAGGGGCTACCGGAACGAGCTGCTGGTCAAGACCCTTCAGAGCCCACAGATCGCGGAAGCCCAAATTGGTAGTAAAGTGATAGCCGTGAATGCTAGAGGTGACTTGAGCAGCACCCTGAAAACCCCAGCGCAGGATCCAGGGTGGCCAGATGTCAGAAGCATTCTGCACTGATGATTTCTAAAGTCAAAGTGAAATCACTACCCCGGAAAAAGGCTGAACGGAGAGCACCAAGAATGAAACACAGAAAGAAAAATCTGGAGGCCTGTCTGGATCCTATTTTCAACCTTACAGATAACGTCCTCCATCCTTGATGTCTGGCCCATACCAAGCAGATGCAGCCAGACGGAGAGCACGCTGACATCCCTCCCTGCCTCCCCTTTCTTGCCGGGGCTGAAAATCCAGAGGCGCTCAGGCACCTCGGAGAGTCACCACGTGACTGCTAAGCTTGCATTATTCATTAGGCCATTTTTCCTCCCTGTTAAAGTCCTGAACGGGTGGATCTCTGGCTTTCTGGCAGAACCACTCCCTGTCACGAATGGAAGCCGCACACTTCCAGAGCTACAAGTACCGGGTGGAAAAGGCAGCCTGTCCAAGTGCCGTGGCCTGGGTCAGTGGTGCCGGAGTTGTGGCCGGAAGCGAGCCAGGCAAGGTCCACAGAGGCCTGAATTATTTTACACCTAATGGCTCTGAGCTATGGGCTTTATACCTTTAGATACCAGATTAAACTTGATTTGAAATTGGCCCCGGAGGACATTTGTTTAAGAAAATAAGGATGTTAGATGGAGCTTAATGTCCTTTGTAAGGTGGTTCTACTCACAGACATCCCAAGGCTTCTAGACAACCTGGGGGAAGAGCCGAATGGCACCAGCTTCCCTCGTAACAGTGCCATGACTTCTGGCCTTAGCACGGCCTCAACCTGGAAATATCCCTCCCGCAGCCTCCAGGAAAGATCAGAGGAGAAGCTGTGCGCCCCTGTGTGCAGGCACAGTGACCCTCTGTGTCAGGGCAGTGAACCCTCCCGAGTGTCCCAGAAGTGGGGGTTGCTGTTCCTATTTCACAGACAAGGAAATGGAGGCCCCAGGCATAGCAGGGTGTGAGTCTGGTTCGACCCAGCTCCTCCGAAGCGCACTCTTTCACTTACACAGGACCCAGCCAGTGCACCCCATGTTGTGACAGCTGCTTAACTCCTCACTCAGCCTCTCTTTCCTGTGACAGGCAGGATAATTACAGGACCTCCCGCTATGGCCGAGGTGTGGAGGAACACTTGAGGCACAAACACACACACACACACACACACACACACACACACCCCACACAGTGCCTGACACGCCTCCTCTTGTGGGTTCACTGGTACGGGAGGAGCCTCGGCCAACTTCAGCCTTGTATAAATCACTTTCCTGTGGCTGGGACATAATACCTGACAGCCACAACTTAAAGGAGGAGAGGTTTATGTGCTTCAGTTTCTCTTGGGTTCAGTTCATGGTTGGGGTGAAAAACAGCACAGTGGAAGGGCATGGTAGAGGCCAGCTGCTTGACCCACGACATCCAGGAAGCAGACTGAAGAGGGAGGCACCACGGCCCAGAACATGCCTTCTGGATCCTGCCCCCGGGGACCTACCTATGATGGGGTACACCTCTTACCCTCCATCAATGGATTCAACTACCGGTGTATCCAGGGCCCCTGTGGTCCAACAACCTTTCCAAATCCCCACCTCTGAGTCTAGGAGGCTCTGGGGGCACAGTTCGGACGTAAACCTCAACAAGCCCCATCTGTCAAATGCTTCTGTTCCCAAGTAACAGGGTGGGTGACCTGGGGTGCATGCGAACACGATCATGGGCCCCTGGCCGCAGGTTGCAGCTGAGCTCCAGGGGGAAAACTGCCTGTCACCCCCAAATACACTGCCTTGGCTTCTGGAAGTGCTCAGGTGTGGCCACAGGCAGCAGGGGTGTGCAGCACTTTCCAGCACCAGCGCTGAGGCTGCCCAGCCTCCATGCGACCCCTAATTCACAGGGCTGCTGCCAGCGTGCACTCATAAATAATGAAAACCTCTTAGCAGAGGCTGTGCTCTGCAGCGCAATCTTGAGGCCCCACTGCAAATCTCAGATCCCCATGGACTGGAGCCAGGCAGCCTTTGAGTCTCAAGGGGCTGGAGAGGCTGCTGAGGGCTACAGCAGAGGACACAAACCCTCTACTGGGGTGGGTGGACAGTGCTGGCATGGACCTGTGAGAAAGCAGAGGCAGGGCAGATGTTCCTTGTCCATAAGGTTCCCCCTCAACACCTCAGAAGTCACTGGGTGTGAAGGCTTTGGCTGCTGAGGACAGCGGCCTGAGTGAGTGGTACATTTTCTGTCAGCCTGGGTGGCTGGAGACCTCCAGTCCTGTCCGCAGTGGTCTGCTTGGCCTGGGGGCGGCAGGGCTCAGGCCAGCACGCTGCTCAGTCCATCCCCAGGGAGTCGCTCTGCATAGGTCCCCAAGGCTCATGGTCCCTGTCCCTCGTTGTTTGAGGGACATCAAATAGAAGGTGGTCACTCAGAGGTGGGCCTTTCCACACTGGCCAATTGCATCTCTTCTTCACAGTGCTCCATGGAGAAGGACCCCTGCTTCAGGAAATGTCCCACTGGGCACTGTTCTTATCCAGAGCCCAGGCACAAGGGCAGATCGGGTTGGGCCACACAGTGTGCATATTTGGATAGGCCCTCTTAAGAGAAAGGACACACTGTGAGGACACAAGCTAGATGAGGGCTTGCAAGGGCCTGGGCTGTTCCCGCTCCTGCTGAGCCCACCTCAGGGTCCACCAGCTGCAGCTCATCACATCTGAGAGAGCAGGGTGAACACAGCAGCCCCTTGCACTGCCCGGGAGCTCCCACCACAGCTGGGGTCTGATCCAGGCCCCACCCCACCCAGGCATGGCTGAGCTGCTTTGAGCTGGCTAAGCACAGCCTCCTCTGTCTGAGAAAAGAGATGTGGGTGGTGACAAGCGTGTGGGGCCCTACTGTGCTTTCTTATTGGACCATGAGTGCCTGGAGAAGCTCTACTAGGCTGGCTGGCAGGTGGGGGCTCCTCTCTGATAGGCTCCTCTTGTCTTGAATTTCACGACTTTCCATTTGGGATGGATCCCAAAGGGGGGTTTCCAAGAGACAAGCCCGACAGACCTTCACATCTGTGGGCTCTGCATCCCTGGATTAAAGCAATTATGGCTTAACATACATACATACATGTACATTTTTAAACTTTTTTGTCTTTTTGAGACAGGGTCTCACTATGCAGTTCAGGCTGGCCTCAAACGCACAACAATCCTCCTGCCTCAGCCTCCCAAGTGCTGGATTACAGGCCTGCACCACCACGCCCGGCTCTACATGTACATTTATATATCTGTGTATATGCTCATTGTGTCTGTGCTGAGTATGTACAGACTTATTACAGTTCTTTGAAACGTAGCACAGTAGCTATTTACACAGCATTTGCACTGTATCAGGTATCATAGGTGATGATTTAAAGGACATGGAGGGTGTGTGTAGGAGCCATGCAAATGCCACACCTTTATATATTGGGGACTGGGCTTCCTCGGGTTTAGGTATTGAATGGATCCTGGAACTCATCTTCTGGCCACCAAAGGCTGACTGGACAGTGGAAAGACTGAGCTCAGAGCTCTGACCCCAGCATGGATATAATTGCCCATGCAGCAGTTACTTCCTGAGTCCACTGACTGACTGAGTGCTCCGGGGGCCCAAGAGGAGGCAAGTGTCCCTGCTGTGCAGGAGCTTGTGGGGGATAATGAAGTACCCATGATACTGTGCAATACATGGAGCCTGAGTCCACACTCAAACTCTGGGAGCTTGGGGTGCAGAGTAGGGACCTGTCACCCAAATGGAGATGGCAAGGCTTTGTGGGGTTGGTCACCTTTGAGGTGAGCCCTGGAAGAAAAAAGAGTGCAATGGGGGAGGGTCCATTCCAGCAGCAGATGTTGGAGGGGCTGGGGACCAGGCAGTGAAATTTCAAGCTGGAATTCTGCGGGAAGCAGGAAGCAAGCACGGTCCAAGGATCCTTGCCTCCAGACCTACATTCTCCACCTTCAGTGTCTGGGCCAGGTTACATCTTGAGATTTCCGAGTGGCCTGGCAGCTAGCTGAGGAGCTTCAGGTCTTCACACATCAGGAGTCACAAGAGTGGGCCTGGGAGGTGACAGGTCCCAGCCAGGGCTAAGATTCAGGGGCTGGGGGGGGGGGAAAGCCATCCCTGCCTTGATGGTACTCAGTCAGGATGGGAGGCAACAACAAAACACCTTACAGGTAGCATCCTTGTCCTTGTGGCCAGCAGGCATTGCCAGTCTGAAGAGGACTCAGCAGGGGTCACAACCAAGGGGATGCACTAGACCTGGGAATTGGACCAACCCTGGGAGCACGGAGTAGTGTGTTCCTGCCGTGCGTCTGCTGGCCTCTGTGAATGTTCTTGGAGCGCTCAGCTAGCCTCAGTTCTCACCACTGGGAGAAGGGATATGGGTAGCAGAAACTGGGGTGGGTGGGCCTGAATCAGGCAGGGTGGGAGCCCAGGCCCACCACCCAGCTGTTTGTTTCTCTGTGCAGGAATCAGACTATAGCGGGGAGAGGCAGCCTCCCTTTTCCCATCTAGCAACTGCCAGGGCTTCATGGCTGAGCTAATTTAATCCTCACAACAGCCCCTCAGATCTGGGATTACCATGCTCCTTTTATCATCAAGAACACTCAGACTTAAAAGAGAGCAGAAGAAAATTCCCCAAGATAACCCCCCTCAGGGTGGACAGAGCCAGAGCTCGAGGTCCAGCTCATCTGACTCAGAATCACCCTTGGCTTCAAAGGCCCTTCTGCCTCCTGCGCAGACTCCTAAGGCCGTGTCAAGTGGCTCCCTCCCTGGTGTGCACCCCTGGGCGATGCCCGACCCTGGCACATGGGTGGAGCCTGGAATATGCCGATAAGGTTGCATAACAGAAGGCTCTGCTGTAGCAGGCTGGGGTGGAGCAGTGTGCTCTCGCCAGCCTCCAACAAGGCAAACAGCCTTGCTGGGAACAGTCAAAGGGGCCCTGTGGCCAGGAGCTGGGGGCAGCTTCGAGGGGACGAGGCCTGGGTCATACACCACAGGTGGCTGGCTGCATTCTGCCAACCACTAAGGACCCTGCAAAGGCACCCTGGCTTCAGAAAAGAATGTAGCTCAGCCAGCACTGTCACTCCAGCCTTGGACCCCTGGATGGATCTGCCCATCCTGATGCTCAGTCCCTGGAGCTGTAAGACAGCAGTCTGTGCTACTTTACACCATATGTTCTAGGCAATGTGGTAAGAATGCAAGAAAAGGAGTACGGATCACCTCATCTTGAGGAAAGAAAGCTGCTCGCCTAGAAAGACACGCCTGTCACCCTGGGAGGGTGTGCACCTCTGAGACTCAGTTTCCTCAAGTATAAGTGGGGTCACTGACAGTGCTCACACCTGGGGGCTTGCAGGATGGTGTGAGCATGTCCTCAGTCTTGGGGCGGACTCTCTACACATGGTGGCTAACTTTTGGAGACCGACCTGGGCACACATCCAGAGGGCTGCTTCCCTTGGCTGAATGACCTGCTTGTGTTACAGCTTCTTGGGGATGTTGCTATTCTGGAGCCTTAGGTGTGAGCAGGAGCAGGCTCTATGAAGGATGGAGGAGGAGTCCTTTAGCTCCTGTGTCCCAGCTCCCAGTGGCTGGAAACTCACCTCCCTGCCCTCGCTGCCCTGTGGCAGTTGCTGGCCACCTCTGGCCTATGTTCCCATCTCCACAAAGTTTCCCTTGGCATGTCTCTCAGGCCTTTGTATAAGGATGCAGTGTACTGGATCAGGACCTCCCTTCATCAAGGAGCACCCACCATAACTGAATGCTACCCGAAAGTCCCAACTCACACAGGCCCAGGTACCCAAAGTTCAGATTCCAGTATCTTTCAAGTCCCAGCATTCTCCAGTGCTAACGGTGACAGGAGTGAAACGCCCTGGGCAGCCTTCTCTCTGCTCATCTAACTCTCTTGTTTCTTTTTTATTTTTCCCTATCCCAGCATGCCTTTCATGAGATAGAACCAGAACTGGGAAGCCTCCACCAAGAATTGTCTAAAATGTTCAGGTCTGAGAGAAAAGAGCGACCTCTGATGACCCACATCCTCCAAGAGTTTCTTGGAGAACAGCAGAGACCATGGGCTGCCGGGTGCTGTCGAAATAGAGTACACGAAGGCCAAAGGAACTACTGGGGTGAGGTGAAATCCAGCAGGTGTGGGGGAGGCTAAGCAAGCTCACAGAGCCAAGATTCCCAGGGTTACAGCCTGATTTCTGAGAACACAAAAGCTCTGTCCTCCCTTCGAGGAAAAGCTGGCGCTGCAGATTCTGGACCTCTCTCCTTTCTCAGGCTCCTGCCCTTTGCCCACTGGTGGCACTTGGAGGATGAAAGTGTGTCTGCACAGTGACTCAGATGGCAAGACTGGCTGGGTCACAGGGCACCTTGGAGGGCAGAGTGCTGGATTGTGGCGTGTTTAGTTCCACTTGCTACCACAGCAAAAGGATGCAGCGTGGCACGCGCTCCCTGGTGCGTATGTGTGCAGTTGTGTGGCCAGGCCGGGCACTGCCAGGGTGGTGGCTCTGTGGGTGAACTGTGTGCAGCTGCAATTCCATGCACTCGCAAAAAGAACACGCAGCTCTGAGGACTGTGCGCAACCCCCTTCTCTCTTGGTGCAGACCTGGCATCCGTGCACAAGGGACACGTTCCATCTGGGGCCTGCC
Source organism: Ctenomys sociabilis (assembly GCA_004027165.1). NCBI lineage: Eukaryota > Metazoa > Chordata > Mammalia > Rodentia > Ctenomyidae > Ctenomys > Ctenomys sociabilis. The sequence goes on from PVKA01002119.1 coordinate 28,624, forward strand.
TGTATCACACATGGACCAGCACAGAGGCAAATGGGAACGTGCTCACCCAGCAGACGCACAGCCGTCGGCAGCTGTGTTCCAGGTGCCCTGCCCTTGGCCTCAGGTAGGTTTGGCCACTAGGAGGAGAGTGTAATGGAAAAGAGGAGGAAAGAGAAAGGGACACATCAGAATATGCTTGCTTTCCTTTGGCTTCTGGCCCATGCTGCATCTTCTCTGGAAATCTGGTTCCTTCTCGAAAGCCCATCTCTCTGTGGCTTCAATTGCCTCCACAATCCAGCCGTGTCTGACTCTGAGCAAAGCCCCTCCTCCACTTCCTCTCTGGTGCAGGGCCAGGGGCTCCTCCAGTCACTCACATCTCTGGGCACCTGCAGACTTCCGTGTCGCTCTGGTTCTCAGTTCTGCTATCTCTTAAGGAATCAACTCCCTCTATTCAATTCCCTCTGTTGGAAAGGCATAGAGTGGCTTTGCTTTCTCAGAAGGGCCACAGCCAGCAGAGAAACAGTGATGTTTACTAAGCCCTCAGCAGGCGCCAGTAACTGTCCCATTCATTATCTCCTTGAGCCCTCACAGGGGAGCAGGCACAGGTTGATCTGTTGGCTCTGTGCTGCAGACGAGGAAAGTGAATCAGTCTCAGAGACTTGGGGCAAAGCCGTTGCTGCCCCTGGAGCCCAGCTGCAGTGGAAAGAACAAGGACTTTGCAGTCGGGTCCCTTTCATCAGCTACACGGCCTCAGCGAGTTGCCACTGCCCAGTTCCAGGATACTTTTATCCTCCCCAGTAGCAACCTTGCACCTGTTAAACAGTTGCTCCTACCCCCTTGTCCCCAAACCCTGGCAATGACTGATTGCTTTTGCTTTCATGAATACATTGGCTAATTCACAGATATAGAAACATACGATATGTGGCTGTTATGAGTTGAATTGTATCCCACCACCACCAGGTTGTAGGTTGGAGTCCAAACGGCTGCACAGCAACACAATGTGCAAATAAGGTCATGGAAGACACAGCAAAGATGAGATCATTTGCACTGGCCTAATGACTAGTGTCCTTACCAAGAGGGTAAGTGCGATGTGGACGTGTGTACTAAAGGACAGTGCCACGGGAAGACAAGAGGTGACACTTTCATGTGCCAGGAACACCAAAGACTCCAGCAACCCCCAGAGGCTAGGATCCCTCTCCCACCCTTCAGAAAGAGCCAGTGCTGCCCCCACCTCGACCCTGAACTTCTTTCCAGCCCCAGAACTGAGATGCGATTTCTGCTCTTCCAGCTGCCTCCCCTGTAGTTCTTTGTCACTGCAGTGCTTGCTGGAGAACACAGCAAACTTCCATGCCTGGGGGTCTTTTCACTAGCACTACGTTTTCGGAGCTTATCTGTATCGCAGTGTGTCTTGGGTCCTCCAGGCTTGGTCTTGGTGTCAATAGGAAGTCATCTCTGGACAGCAGGGAGGGGACAGGGGTGCTGTGGGGAGGAGGCATGTTTGCACACCTGGGTGGGGTGAGACACAGGGCACCCACAGTCCCTGCAGGAGACAGAGATGAGCAAGCCCTGGGGAGGCACTTCTGTCCTTCACTGCAGTCACAGGTGTGGGGCCCTGGCGCTCAGAGCCACCTCCTCTGTGTCTTCCGAGAAACAAGCATGAGGCTGCGTGGTCCTTCTAACCCTGCCTGCATACAGCTGGGACTCTCTGGGGCTGCCTGGCAGGAGGCAGCACAGAGCAGGGGTTCAGGTCCTGGTACTTGGGACCACACGGCCTGAGTTTAGATCCGGCCCTGCTTCTGTCACTCCAGGGCCCTGTCAATCCTTGTGCCTCAATTTCCCTGTCTGTTAAATGGGGATAGTTACGTAGTAAAGAAGTCATGGGTGCTTCCCACGGTCTGTGGGCTCGTACCCACATCCCACTGCAGCTGGGCTCCTCAGCTTCACTCCTGCCATGATCCTGCCTTGCTCTGTGACATACCATCCACTCTGTCACCTGTGGGGGCTCCTCCTCCCCATCCCTGCATCTCCAAGACAGGACTACACCTCTCTCCTTCATAGGAGCCCTGGACACACACACCAGCTCCTCCTGCAGTGCTCACCAGGAGGGCTGGTGAGCTCCCTGGAAGAGCAGAGGTTGGCAGGGCTTCTGCGTCCATCTTCCTCCTCCCCGGTCCCTATGCCTCCTCCCTGCCTGGTCCAATCCCCTCCAGAAGGGCTGGCCCAGGGTCTGGGTTGCAGTAGGCACCGGTACAGTAGTGAGGGCTGCTGGAGAGCACTCCCCAGGTCCTTGCACCCCACCATGCTCTGCCTGTAGCTCCTTCTTCCTGTGCATCTCTGTTCTGGAAAAACTTCCACAACCGCACTGCATGCCTCAGAGGGCCACCCTCACCCAGCTCTGCATGCAGGATGGTTACAGGTGGCTTGCTCTCGGCCTCCCTCACTGAAGAAGCATGTTTCCTCTGAAAAACAGGACAGGATCCTATAACCTTATGGGCTGCCCTACTCAGGGAATGCACAGGTGACTGTGTGAGGGGGAGCATGTCACCCAGCTGGGAGACTTCTACACACTCTGCAAGACCAAATGCAAATATCACCTCCTCTGAGAAGACCCCTTGATCTTCCTGCTGATGGAGCCCAGACTTTCTGGAATTGAGAAGGGCTGTGACAAACTCCTTCTAAGCAAAGATCCCAAAGGACAGACTTGGCCCGCTCAGGAGCCACTAAGGACAGGCACCACCCTCTCGGATTCAGAGGCCAAGCTGCTGCTGCTGCTCGGGGAGTGCTTCTGCGTTCCCCTGGGTGGATGGCCAAGTGTTACCGTGGCTGCAGTCCTCTCTGATCCACAGCCCTTCCTGCTCACGTTCCCTGCTCCAGCCACCCTGTATGGGACAGCCATGCACAGGACCATGCTGTTCCTTATCTGAAATGATTGTCCCTGAGAGTCCCCAGAGCTCACGTCCACACCTTGTCCAGAACACCTCAGCTTCGACCCTTGCTCGAGTTCTTCCCCAGCAACCAAGGTCCACACCCAGTCCCTGGCTTTTCTCATCTGTTTGTTTCTCTGGACAACACACTGGCGGTAGAGACCACTGGGCTGTCATGGTCCACCAGATGCAGGCTTTCCCCACCAGCCCAACACTGCATGGTAGGTAGCGGGCAGTGTGCATTTGCTGCATCAGTCTAGGTGTTCTGCACTGAGTTTGCGGTCTGCTTTGTAAATTCTCAGTGAGTCTATTTGCTGGATTTGAAGAGACTGAAGGAATGTTACTGGGGCTTGGGGACAGAGGGCAGGACGTAAGCTGGTGCCGAAGCCACCCAAGCCAAGGAACCCAGAGTCTCCCCAGGCCACAGTGACCTAAGTCAAGAGAGAATCTTCTCTGAAGAGCAAGATGTTTCTTCATTCAGAACATGCAAGCCCTACAGCCTTGGACAGGTCTCCACGTAGCAGATGCCCCAGATCAGCGAGGCCTGTCCTAGGGAAGAGAGTAGTGCCCCAGTCACCAGGACAGCCCAGGGTGGGTTCAGCTCAGAGAAGAGTTCAAGGCCCATGAAGCCTCCTTCCTGTGGGGTTGTGAGAATTCCATGAGACCAAGATCCTGAAAGAGGATGAGCAGGAGGCCATGGTATTCTGACCTGCTCCTATCCATGGAATGTAACACTATAACAATAGCTTTTCCTTTCAGATTCTCCAGAGGTGAGATGCAAAAATAGCTCCTGAATGAGTGAATGAATGAGTGAGTGAAGAAGTGAATGAAGGGGTCCTTGGATCCCCACAAGTTGGCACAAGGACCGGTATACATGCTGCCAAGGAGTATGTCACACTAACCAGAAAATACAGGCCAGCAATTAGGAGCTGACAGGGGCCTGGGCACAGGGCTCAGTCCTTTCAGACCCATATTTGTTTGTAAGTAAGCTTCACTGAGGTTACTACCAGAGAGCAACTGTAAGAGCAGAGCTCAGTGAAGATGTGTCTGCAGTGCTGGAACCACCACTCAGGACGAGGCAGAGGGCGTTCACAGCTCTTTCTGCATCAGTACCCCATGAAGGCAGCCACTTGGCTGATTTCCTTCACCCTGGATGAGTTCTGCCTGTCTTTGAACTTGAGATATGAATGGACTTCTTCCAGCCATTTTGTGCGGGCCAGAAGTTACCATGTGAACACCGACCATCAGAACCTGGGTGTAGAAGTGTGCTGCCAGCCTTCGAAACCCAAGTGTGTGTGGTGTGGTTGCAATCTGTGGTACATGTATTCTCCATAGAGCTAGCTGTCTGGAGTGGAGTGAGCTCCCTTCCTCACCAAGAGCACCCAACCCCGGGAGCCGCCCTCAGTCTGCCAGCAGAATCCTTCCTCTCCGGGCCCTGTGAGTCAGAGCCAGAGCTGGCATCGTGCACTGTTCTGGTCACGACTTGGTGCCCGCCTCCTCCTCTGAGAAGCCTGCCGTGCCAGCCTGGCCCACAGCCAGCAACTGCTGGGAACCCCTGAGGAGTGGGCCTGCGCTCTTCACACTTGCCTGCCCCTCTAGTGCTAGTGGCCTGCAGGGTGGCTCCTGGGGTCACAGGATCACAAGGGTGGCTCGGGATCCACAGCCTCTCTGCTTCTCTGGTGGGCAGCAGGCACAAGGCAGTTTCTACCTGGAGGGTGACAACAGGCTCAAAATGGCTTTGGAGCCAGAGACCAGGTACCGGCATGTCTCATGGACTCCTTAGCCTCCCCCAAGAGAGGTGTTGCCCACATTGACCCCCAAGGATGAAGTAAACTACCAAAAGTGCACCAAGCTTCTCAGTGCATCTCAGCTACTGCTATGAATGACGAGGAGGAGGCACAGCTGCAAAGGGGAAACCTGGGCCCGGAAGCCTGGGTTACAATCCTGACTCCACCATCTTCTGGCTCTGTAACCTTGTGCAAGTTGTCCAACTTCCTTGTGCCTCAGTTTCCCTGTCTATATGATAAAAATTATGACAGTCTCTGCCGTATAGAGAGGCTGAGAATTAACCTCATTGACATGTACATAAAATGCCTAGGGCAGCTCCTGGCACACAGTAAGGGAGACCATAGTAAGTACTAGCTCTCGGGGTATATAGCTCAGTGGCATACGCGCCTGCTTGGGAAGTGCAAGGTCCTGAGTTCAATCTCTGGTACCAAAGAGGGAAAAAAAATCCCAACTAGCTCTGTGATATGCACCTGATTAGACAATTAATTCCATAATTAATTAAGCAATATCGAATCCTAGCTGTTAGGAGGATAAAATGAGCTGATCTAAGGAAAGCAATTGGAAGAAGAGATACAACAACTTATGTGGGTACAGTGGGTGCTCAGTGGGTAATCGCTGTTAGTTTTTAAGCTCTTTGCTGTTAGAAGCCTGAACAGCAGTGAGCTGAGTAAGCAGCTAAGGGTGGAGGGGAACATGGTACCACTGGGCTGTGCGAGCCTAGCCTGGCACCTCCCTCCTCCTCTGGGGTGACTCGTCAGATCCCCTCTGATAAGCAGGGAGGGTCTTCTGGGGTGTCTGGACCCAGCCCCTCCCTAGCACTTGGCACCAGCAGTCACTTTGCAGCAGCTTGTTGATGCCAAGCCTGAAATGACCCAGAGAAAGCAACCAGGCTAAAAATCAAAACTCAAAAGCCAAGAGTCCAGGCAAATTTCCTTTCCTTGAAGCTCCAGAGATGGGAAGACGGAAAAGAAATCAGAGCCACTGCCAAGAACATGACGGGCTCTTAAGGCTGGAGCGGACTGCTTTGTTCTCAGCTCCAGGAAAGAGCGAGAAAGAAGAAAGGGAGGATGGACCCTTTGCAGCACTGTGCCCATGATCAGAATCAAGGAAGAACTTTCTTGTCCAAGCCCTGAAATGTTCAGTGGGAGGACATGGGGATAGGGATGCCACGGTTGCTTTTACTTGGGTTCACTTGGGGTACTTCCGCCAGAACAGAGGCTTCCACCAGGGCAGTGCAGGGACCTGGTCACCAGGGCCACCACAAGGGGCACCTGAAGAAGGCTCAGCTGTCTCAAACCCTAAAAGCACTGGTCCGGCCAGAGGTTGTACAAGTCACAGCAGAAACGGCCTTCCATGCAAAGACTTTATGAAGGAATTTACACAAATGGAATTGGCAGTGAATGTTTGGTGAGACAGAAGATTTTAAGGCTTTCTGAGGCAGTGAAGCATGCTTAAATTTGCCACGAGGAGATCTCCAGAGGTGGAGTGGGGGCTGTAAGAAGGCAAGCAGCCTGTCAAACCTCATCAGATCCATATTTTAAAAAGCTCTGGCTAGTCTAGGTCTGGCAGAAAAATCTCCCTCGGGAGCCTCCACTGCTCAGCACTTTCTATTAGGTACTTAGTTTTACACATGTGATAAAAGAGTGGAAGAGCACAGACCCAGGCTTTTATTTTCTCTTGGCTTACCTTTGTGGTCAGTTTTGGCCCCTCTTATTATAGCAGAATGATTTCTGGGGATAGACAGCCAATATATAAATTGTAACTTACAGGGAATAAAGATTCAGCTATAGATGGCCCTGGAGGCTGTGCTCCAGCCATCAATTTGGTTAAAATCAAGGGTGGCCCATGATTAAAAACCTGGTAAGAAGTTGTGGGCATGGTGCCTGGAGGCATTTAAGAAGAATGGGATCAAACAGCATCGGTGGTCTTTCTCTATCTATCTGGAGAAGGGCCCGGCGTTCTTTTCATTAAACATCAGGTGTATAGAAAAATTGAAAAAGACAGAAGAAGATAAATCACTCCTGGTCCCCACAGCCATCACGTTAACATTTTGGTGAATTTCCTTCCAACAGTTTTTTCCAGCCTAATGAAACTGCCATTACCACCACAGTCCCATCTATTTCATAGCAAATGATCTTTAAAGGTTCTACATCTGTGGGTTTTTGACTCACTCAGTTTGCTATTTAATAGAATTCTCCATGTTTAATAACCCTCTTAATGATGGTAGAGTTAAAATGATACATTTTTATCTAAGAGGTGCCTCAAGAACTTCCAAAAGACTTCCTTGCTTGGTAGTCGGGAAAGGGCTTGTGTTCTTCAAATATGGCAGACTAGAAGGGAAAACAGGAAGGAATAAATAGAAATATGAGAAGGAGAGGACAAAAGCAAGACTGGCAGGGAAGAAGATGCTGGAAACTGGAGAAAAACAGATGCATATAGAAAGGAATCTGTAGGTTGGCCAGGTGGGTATGGTAGGGACAGTGGAAGTGGCAGCCACCCAGAAAGGAATCCTTGGAACATGTAAAAAATAGTCACTGCATGGGAAGAGCAGCAGACCAGTGTGAGATGGAGAAGAAGCCGGAGGCCAGCAGCAGTGCCAACCGAAAGAACCTCAGGGCCACAGCCACAGGTCACAGTGGCCACTAAGGTGCAAGCAGGGATCCTCCAGATCGCAAAGCCACTAGGGCCTCTCTGCCTACTGGGCATCTGGCTTTGACTCTCACTCAGGAATCCACGAGCAAAAAGACAACAAAAGCCATTCTTCATGCAAGAGGAGTTGGACATCAGGAGAGATCAGAGCCCCTTTGTGTGACATGCCAAGCTGCTGAAGCGAGAAAATGTCTTGAGCAAGGGCTCAGATGCGAGCTGGGGACAGCGTGCTTGCCCTGGGGAACCCGGGCCGTCAATGTGCACTTGTTATCGAGGCTTTTCAGAGCAAGGGCCGGAAGCAAGTGCAGGGCAATCTCCCCCAACTGCATGTTAATGATGAGTTGGTGACAAGGCCTTGGCCTGGCCACCCAGCCCCTGGAATGGAGCCTTGGTGTCCTGAGATGTCCTTAGGAAGTCTTGAGGGGTCTGAGTTCTTTTCCTTACAGTTTGCTGTATGTGAGATATGTGAGCCCAGGTTGGGGGCTCCCTCCTCACTCTAAGAATCCAGGGGCTCCTTTGGGTCAGCAAATGCGAATCATGACCACAGACTGCCTACTTTTCATCCCAGCCCCAAGCCAAGATTCATCTGTCTTACCTTCACCCTTGCCATCCAATCTGCACAGGAAGTAGCACTTGGAACAACCGCACTTTGCAGACAAAGAAAATGGAGCTCAGAGAAGGCTCAAGGACTGCCCAAGCAGGAGGGGGCAGTCTGGATTCAAACATTGACTCAGTCCGGGGTCTGCACCCTGCACTACCATGTCCTGCCTGGTCTCAGAGATGACAACCACAAAAATACTATTTATTTTGAGGTTCACTGTGAGGCACATGCAAATACATGTAGCCTTGCTGGTATTTCTATGCATGCCTCCTCACAGTCCCTTGGGACAGGTCACCAGGAGGAGCCCCTCACCTCTGAGTCACTCTCTGGCCACATCCATGTGGAGGCGAGTCTCCCATGCATCCAGTGCTCCAAAGCTGAAGAGGAAGGCCCCACAGTGCCAGCTCAGGACCTGGTGCTCGTCATGTGCTACATAAACGCTCGCTGGTGATACTGCCCTCCACAGCAGCCCCTGGCTTAGGGGGCAAGGTGGTAATGGCTCTTGGGAAAAGTGAGTGTGACTGGGTACAACTTCTGTCATCTGCTCCTGCACATCCTACTTGCTCCAGTGCAAGTTTACACACACACACACACACACACACACACACACACACACACACACACACTCTGATCAAAGTCTTCTTGTGAAGCACAGCAAGACACCAAGACTAGCTCAGGACTATCTACATAAGTTGCTGGGTCTGGTGCAGACATAGAAAGCCAAGCCCCTTGTTAAAAAATGATGAAGAACTTCAAGATGGTGACACCAGAACATGAAATAAATTGGGGGGTTCTCATGGGCACAGGGCCCTGTGTGGCTGCACATGGCTCAACACTGCACGTACAGTGCTGGCCCGAGAGAAATCCATCATTTAAGTCCACATGACATAGGACTGCAGTCTGCATTTTTCTAGAGTAGTTCTGATTTCAAATTCCCTAGATCACCTCCCCCCAAAAAACTACAACAACTAACATCCTGGGGTCTCAATAGCACCTCTTGTATTCCTACTTACATCTGTAACAACAACAAAAATCTGTTATCTCGTCTTTTACATTAAGTGTTAGATCAGAAGATACAGTGGCCATTGTGCCCTTTGTCCCATGAGGGAGCCTGGGCAGGGGTCACTTACAGCCTGGTGTCACCACCAGGAGAGTTGCTTCGAGCCAGCTAGCAGGTGACACCCACAGCCCTGTTGTGTCCCCAGACCCAGGCTGCTTCAGCCTCCCGCGAGAGGAGGCATCTCCACATCTTGGCTCCTGGGTCTTGAGCACCCAGCATGCTCCCACTCTCCTCTGGCTCCCACCTCCATCCCCTACTGATGGGTCTCCTGAGATCTTTGGAACCCATCAGATCGCTCAACACATGGACAACTGTAGTGGCTGGCAGGATCTCTGGGCCCCAGCCCATCTGCTGCGCGGAGGAGTCTCAGCACAGTCTCCACGGCTGCCCTGTGCACGGAGGGTCACCCTGCTCCTTCAGCTCAGCAGGCCCTCCAGGATCTCGGGTAGCTCCTTTCCCAACACTGCTTGCTTCTGCTCCCAGGCTCCCTGGCCTTGCTAGCTCCTAGCAGCGCCTTCAGGGACAGCGGCCCCATGTACCAGGCACTGCCTTCTCAGAGCTTCACAGGCACAATTCCACTTAACCTTTGTGACAACTGTAGGCAGGTGGGGCTGTCTGTCAGATCTTCAATTTGCAAATGAGAAAACCTCAGGCTCAGAGAAGCTGAGGAATTAGCCCACAGTCACCGAGCCAACACAGGGTAAGGCGTGATTAAAATATAGGTCCCTAAGACTGCCCCCAGGTTTCTCATCCTACTGCCACCTCAAGTCCCTTCTGCCTGGTGAAGGTCCTGGTAGGAGATGATGGACTTCTCACCGGTGGGTCGCAGTCTCCCTAAAGGATGTCGAGCCGGAGCGCACCACGACCCACCCGGCTGATATTCAGGCTGGATCTTTGCGGCCGGGTGACGCTAGCAGGGAGGTGGCTGAGACAGCCCTGCAGAGGTCTCGGGTGCAGATGCGCGGCTTGTGGTCAGCTTCGAGAAGTGCGGGAAAAGCAAGGAGGGATGCCCCACAGTGAAGCCCACAGGATAGGAAGGTCACAGGAAAGGGAGACCAACAGAGCTAGCGGTAAGGGTGGAAGCCCTCAGGAGGAGACCTCGGCAGCCAGCAACTTGTCACATGTGTGAGGCTCCCATCTACAAGCGGCTTCTTAGCAAGGTGTCAGAGGGAAAAGCCATGAACGTTTCCAAGAAAACGGGTCTGAAGTCTCAGTCTTCCACATGGTGTCTGTGTGTGTGTGTGTGTGTGTGTGTGTGTGTGTGTGTGTGTGTGTGTTTTAGGAACCGGGGATTGAACTCAGGTCCTTGCACTTGACAGGGAAGTGCTTATTCCTCTGAGCCATCTCCCTAGCCCCTGGTGTCTCTGTGGGAACGTGGCACGTGCCTTCTTGCGGAGCCACACCACCCTGGCCCCCAGGGCAGGCGCAGTGCTGAGGGGAGGGGCTAGAGAGAGGATGGCGGAGGGTGGGGAAAGGCAGGGGTTGCAGGGAGGAGGTAAGAGGTTAGAGATGCAGGGGGGAAAGAGGGAGAAAGGAGGGAGGGTGCAGGAGGGGTGGCTATCATTTTCCAATCCATGCTGAGCAAGTCGAGGCGGCTCCAGGACGGTGACGGTGAATCTTTAGAGGCAGAGCGCCCACACTGCAACCCAAAACCCACTTGTGTATTGCAAAGCGCCGACACTGCAATTAAAGTACCCAGCGCTTGGCTGCTGGGCGATGCTGGGGCGACTTGGCTCCAGCACTGATAGAAGGCTCTATGTGTCCGCTGCTGCATGCAGGCCACGGGGCTATCACCGCTGCTCTAAGAGGTGAGGGGACAACCCAAGATTGCCCAGATGATTGGTGGCAACCTCAGTACCAGATGCCTTGCCTCCCCTGCTGGTAGTGTCTGTGCCCCAGTGCCCTGCCATCCTTTATTTTCTCCTCATCACTGACACCAGAAGTTCATAGCTATAGCCTGGGTTCCTGAGTGGAGGGCTTGGGTCCCAGTGGATGGTGGATAGTCGGGGTGGCTGCATGGATGGGTGCCACTCCTCATGGGTGTCCTCTTTCTCTCCTGGGTGCCACTGAGCTGCAGCTTCCAAGGCTCCTGGAGGTGCCTGGCTCCTCCTGGCCTCCTTGGGGCTGGGCCATGGTGCTTGGCAAACTCATCTAGACAGCAAATGTGACATGGGACACAGGCATGGGTGTCTGTCACATCTGCTGGCACTGGCTTGGTGCTAGGCATTCTTTTAAGACCCAGTTGAAGGCTTCAGCTACCAGCTTTATGTTCAGTGGAGCAATTCAGGGTGGCCCTACCTCTTCAGAGTGTGACGGCCCCATGGTCTTCTCTTCCATCCCCAGATCCTGGAGGCCAAGGAGATGACCGAAGGTCAGCTACAAAGTTTAGGTGACTTATTTCTTCTAAAAACTTCCAACAGTAGGAATCATGGAGACGGAGAGAAAGCACTGGTTAATTCCAATAATCTATCCATAAGGTGTCAGGTTCAAGCTAGGCATAGTGGCTCAGAATGGGAGGCTGAGGCAGATGATAAGTTCAAGCCCAGGCTGGGCCACTTAGTGACTTAGAAAGACTCTGACTTAAATTTTAAGAAAATAAAAAAGCAAAGGGGCTGGGGATGTAGCTTAGTGCAAAAGTCCTGGGTTCAATCTCCAGTACAAAGGAGAAGAAGAAGAAGAAGAAGAAGAAGAAGAAGAAGAAGAAGAAGAAGAAGAAGAAGAAGAGGAAGAAGAAGAGGAGAAAGAAGAAGAAGAAGAAGAAGAAGAAGAAAGAGGAGGAGGAAGAAGAAGAAAGAGGAGGAGGAAGAAGAAGAGGAGGAAGAAGAGGAAAAGGAGGAGGAGGTTGTGAGCACAAGGACAGGTGACAACCCCAGGGGTTGATTCTATAACATGCTTACTTTATAACAGAAAAACTGGAGCTCAGACAGGGGTAGGTAATTTGGTTGGAGACTCACACCCAGGTCTGTGGATGTCAGCACTGGTCATGTGCAGCTGCTACCTCCCTGTGGAATCAAGGGAGGAAGCAAGGGGAAGCTGGGCTGAGTGCCAGCCACCGCCATGGATGCAGGAGGTGACAGAAGCTGATGGCAGGTGAGCCAGGGAAACCGACAATTTTCAGCCACTGGCTTTTCTCCCAGGCTCTGATTGGAGTTGGGCTGAGGGAGGGAACTCCTTTGAGCCTTTTCATTTTCTTTCTGAGGCATCACAACGACAAGGGACAGAGAAGGACAAATCAGCAGCACTTGCTACTGCCTCCATAATGGACTGGACGTGGCGATCTACAGTGGGCTTTGCCTTGCACCTGCGATCCTGGGAGGAAAAGGCATGCGTGTGCGAGAGGGTGGTGAAGGTCAGTTGCCCTTACTAAGGCCACAGGCAGTGGAGCCATTTGTGGCTGAGGGACACACTGGCAAGTGCTGAAAAGCTCACAGAAGGGGTTATTTGGGTTTCAGGGATGAAGGAGAGAGGTCTGAGAGGGGCTGAACATCCACACACAGCCATCCTGGTGTCTTAGCTGTGCATGCTTTTCACTTAGGTACATCTCTTGTCTCCTGGATCCTAATAATGGTGGCTCCCCTGCCCCTCCCAGTTACAGGGAAGTAGAGGTGCCAGTGCCAGATGTGGCTCAGTGTGAGACCACCCTGCAGTGTCCAGGAGCCAGCAGAGGGCTTGGGGTCTGTAATAGGCACTACCTCTGTTGGCTTCACAAAGCCCCTAGAGCTGCACCAACAGGGTCCCCTGTGTGTGCTGCAGCATGGCAGCTAAAGTCCTTGTCTGCTCGATCTCATCCCACATGTGTGGCCTACACCCAGGAGCTCTGTGGACAGCAGGGCTCAGGGCAGCCCCATCTCCACCCGCAGACGCCCTAGCCAGCGGTCCACTTGGGGAGCAGCACCCACCCTGCCTGTGCGCTGGCTGCCTCCCTTTTGGTGCCTCACCCTCACACTGTTCCAGGCACATGGATGGCTCAGGAGAGCTTGGCTAACCTGCCCGAAGCTACACAGCTCTCTGCAAAAAGGGAGATTTGAACCCAGCGCTTCCTTATCCCCTCCACCAGAGCCCACAGCAGTGCTACAGAACAGCCCCTGTGCAAGGGACTCAGACTAAAAAGATCTGAAAGGGCTGGGCCTGCAAAATATTCCCTTTATTGCAGGGACATCATTGGTCTAACTTCTGCCTGGTCCTTTTGGTCTCTTGGCTCTGGCCTCCGGGAAGCTCTGAGACAAATCTGTGCCCTATGGCTGGCAAGCCACCAGCCCTACAGAAGATACTGTCTAGGCCAAGCAGACTCAGCTAGGGTGCTATTTTCCTACTTTCAATTTACACGCATCTCTGCGCCTCGCCTCTTTGATTATTTATCTTTTCCCTTTCTCCTTTATTGGTTGGGGGAAAAGCTAAATAGTAAAAATGTCGTGATGTAATTTTCGCAGCTCTGAAAACTTTCATATGCGGAAACTGACACACCTGGGAAAAATGACTTTCATCTGTGATGACGTCCCGACTGGCACTCAGTAAAGAGGGTCTCGTGGGTCTCTTGTCAGAGCATTATGAGAGGTAAAGAACAAGACAGTGAGGAGTTGGAGGCTGATCTAGGGAGGTCCTGCCCAGTCATACCCCTGGGGGACACGACCACTTCATTCTCTTTTTGAAGCTGTCCCCCAGGAAAACAAGCGTGAGGGTTGTTGCAGAGGCTGGGTCTACTCCTCAGCATGCCCAGAGGCCCTGGATGGAGGTGAAGAGAACATCTCCATCTCCATTAGCCGGGCTGGAGTGCTGTCCCTCGGTCATTCGGCACTTCTGACTGTTACCCCACAATGTGCTTGCTGCTGTTGGGCAACCTTGCCCGGAATGGTCTGAGAGAGGCGATGCTGGGATAGAGCGCTGACCAGTGGCAGCATACCCACCTCGGGTGTTATGACCTTCGCCGAGGCCATGCGGCCTCGGGAAGTCACCCTGTCCCACGGCCCAAGATTTCTTAGCCTGCAGTGCGACGTCAGACTCCACCGGCAGTTCTCGGCCGGTCCAGGACTTGGGTGCAGGCACTGCAGGCAGGTGAACCTTACTATTAATAAAGAGCTGGGACACCTAGAGTAGGTGCCCAGTCATCACATCCTCTTTGCGTGTGTCCCATCCGCTTTCCCCAAGGTCAGAGGCTCAGCAGAGCTCTTACCAGCTCCCAGGAACCAGGCCCTCCTCCGCCCGCCACCCAACAACCTGAATCACACTTCCCCTACATCAGCAGTTTTCCACGGGAAGCGATTCTGCCCCTCTGGGGACTTGTGGCAATGTGAGAAGACATTTTTGGTGGTCACGCCTTGGAGAAAGAGGTGTGGGTGGAGGCCAGCGATGCTTGGAGAAACACTCTCCAGCACGCAGGACAGTCCTCACAGCAGGGGATAGCGTGGGCGTGTGTGTGTGGAGCCCCAGGCCCCGGGCACACCCAGGCTGAGACAGCCTGCCTTGGCAGGAGGGTCCGGGACAATGGACACACAACCCTAGGGCCAGTGTACTGTGCGGCTCGGAGATGTGCTCGATGGAGCCTTCCAGCAGCGCTGTGCGTGTACTGTCAGAATCTGGGAACCCCCATGGACTCGCCCCTCGATTTTTCTCCCACTCCCTCCTTATTTTCCCTCCCCCATTAAGAAGTGGAGCCACCTTCTGGACAGCTGGGGCAGTGTCTCCCTTGGTGCCTCCTTGCCCCTTCCTTCTTTCTCCCTCCCTCCACATCTCCCATCTCTGCTGCAGTCTTCTGGCCCCAAGTCCCCCCTGCCTGGTCACCTGCCACAGATCCAGATGGGTCTTCTGATAGCCTGCCTGCCTTCTGCAATCTCTGTTCTCCACAAGCAGCTAGAAGACCTAAAAACATAAACTAGACCCCTTTATGCCCCTTTCCAGCCCAGGTACCAGCTGTCATATGTGAAATGCAACAGGCTCCTGCGCCTAATCTCGAAGCCCTCTCTCCCACCTCCTGTCCGCCTCTTCAATTACTCTCCTGTCCTCCTGAGGGCCTGCCCTGCCCTGGGGACTCCATGTGCTCTTCCTCTCCCTGGAAGGTCTTCCTGCCAGTTCTTTTGTGGTTCAGATTTTGAGTTAATGTGACTGTGTCTGACAGCACTTTCCTGTCCCCTTCACCGATGACAGGAGCCCTCCCTGGCCTCTCCCAGGACAGTTCTTTGTTCTGCCTCCATCTGAACACAAATCAGTCCCTGGAAAGGTCACCTGCTCCATTAGAATGTTTCCTGTCCATAAGCATGACCAGGGTCTCCAAGGTCTGGTTCAGACCAGGTGCTCAGTGAGCATTGATGAATGAATGAAAGAATGAATGAATGAATGAATGAATGAATGAATGAATGAAGCACATTCAGGAGGCAGGTGGCCTGTATCTTACACACTGTAACTTGGCAGGAAAAAGCTACAAAGCACTCAACAAAGGAAGCCCAGGAGGCTCTTCCAGCTGGAGACAGCCCCACCCCACTCCCACACCACACAAGGGGGGCGAGGCTGCACAGAACTGCCTTCAACCTGGAGGCAAAAGGCAGGGGCTCACTAGGCAGAGTTAGAGGGCAGGGGAATGTTCTAGATTTGCAGAGCCCCCTTTTCAGAGCAGACAGTGCCCACCAGGTTGTTTTCTGAATAATCCCCTGCCCCAGTTTGTCTGTGGGGTTCTTTTCTTACTCATCTCTGAGACCCTGGGCCCCACACTCCAAACTCCTGCCTACCAGCTTCTGTGACTGTTCCGGAAGTCCTCAGAGTCTTACATATCTGGGAGACTGACACAAATGATTTATTGTAAAGACTTGATTTTCCTATTGAACTTTTCTTCAACCTTTTCTCCCAAAGCCAGCTCTGGGGAAGAACCCTCAAGTCTGTCCCCAGGCTGGGGTCCACTGAGCACACCACCCCCCTCCTCCTTGGACTGGATTTTTCTCCAAGGCTGACTGGAGTTGCGCTGAGTTAGCCCAACAGAATCAGCTGGCTCCAGTGAAAAAGGGAGAGTGTTGCCTCACAAAAAGAGAGAAAGGAGTGGAGAATAGGTGACTAGAGAAGGGTTGGCAAGGTGTTAAAGGAAGGTAGATGAGAAAAGGGCCGTCCAGGGGTCCTTCCCAAATGTCAGGATAGGAAGAGAAAATATCCCTGCTACAGAGTGGCTGTCATGTGCCCCAGTCCTTTTGAACAACAATGATGCAAGCAGGGGTGTGTGAGGGAGCCTTTGGGAGGTGCCCAGTATAGATGCAGTCACAAAGTTGGGTCCTCGTGTGGGGTCTGTATTCTGGGGAAGAGATAAGGAAAGACAGTCTTCTGGTCTATAACATGAGAACCCTCTATAACATGAGAACCCAGTGGAGAAAGCACCCATATCCAAGAGTATCCTTACCTAAGAGCGGACATCTACCTGCCTTTCGATCTTCCCAGCTCTAGAACCTCGAGAAGTAAATGTCTGTTGTTTAAGCAGCCAGTTTGTTATGTTTTATTGTGTAAGCCTGACTACCTGAAACCTGCCCCTTGTCAAGCCTAGCAGTTTACACAAACATCTGACCCTGGCCACAGTGCAGAACTTGGCTCAGGAGTACACTAATTAATGCTTGCCTGAGTGTGGCTGGTACTCACGTGAGCTGTGGGAAGGTCTTTAGAGCATGAAGGTTGCTGTCATTAACCCAGAGGGCCTGAGGGCCAGGTGAGCAGCTGGTAACCCTGGTGCACAGGGGAGGGGAGCCAGCACTGGCTGCTGTCGTCCACCAGAGCTGAACGCCCAGGCTGCATATGGGTTAGCGCAGAGGAAAGGACAGCAGGCACAGAAGGGAAAGTCACAGAGGGGCAAATCCATGGTGCAGCATTATTTGGATCAGGCCTCTCAGAGGGCTCCCAGGTCAGTAGAGGAGGGTAAGATCTGGCTGCCCAGTTCCTGGGCATGGAAGAATTCCAGGTGTGCCAGAAGAATGAGCACCTTCCTCCTTGTGGGTGGGTACACATCCTGGCTGTCCCCTCAAGCCCTTCCTCCAGGGTAGAGTGCTAGAAATTCTTTCTGTGTGTTGTGTGGTGAAGGAAGTTGGGGACACTTCTGCTGTCCAGCTGAAGTGGATGAGCATGACTAGGGCAAAAGACATGCCCATTCCTAGCTTCTAGAACTTTCTCCTGCTGGTGTCTGGCACAGAGCTGAGACAAAGTAGGATCCCTCTGGGCCTAGAGACTCCTGTTACCTCTGCGTTTACCTGGGGTCTTCTGTCCCTCCACAGTCTACACCAACATGTGTACTTGCGTTGTGCACTCAG
This sequence comes from Ctenomys sociabilis, assembly GCA_004027165.1. NCBI lineage: Eukaryota > Metazoa > Chordata > Mammalia > Rodentia > Ctenomyidae > Ctenomys > Ctenomys sociabilis. The sequence continues at coordinate 45,895 of PVKA01002119.1, forward strand.
TCTTTTTCTAGAACACTGTAGAGGCGGAATAAATGCTGGCTGATGATGCTTTTGATGGAAGACAGGTTTATTACCCCTTTTCTCTGTGTCCTTGGTTGGGGGTCACCAGAGACACAAAGAATGAAGTAAGGGTCTCAGGAGTTGGGGGGCAGATGACCGACTGTGGTGGGGACAGAGTAGTCCAGAAGACAGAGGAAGGACAGCAACAGAGACACAGAGAAACTGAGAGACAAACAGGGAAGGGGAAGGAAGGGGACAGGAGAGAAGAGTGTGTTATGCAATTTTGTTCCAGGTGTACATCCTCGCCTCCAAATGCCTTCATGCTGCCGCCAGCCCAGACTCAGGGCTGGGCTCCACTGGGTAGCCAAGTGCTTGGTGCTATTTTTACTGGCAACCCAGAAGCTGTTGGGGAAAGGGCAAGATGACAGGGTGGGAAGAGCTTTGTAGTGAGACAGAGGCTCAAATCTGGCCCAGCAGTCTCTGGGCAAGTCCTGGTATCTTTCCGGGCCTCATCCCCTCACCTGCAGGTGTGTGGGCCACTGTAAGCCCAGTTGGTGGTACCACAGGTGAGGCTTGGGCACTGAGTCATCTTAACATGTGTCCCATGGAGAGGCGTGCATCAGGGGAATGCTGCCTGGGAGTCAGAACACAGCTGGGGCAACATCCCAGCCCAGCTGCAACAATATACTGAGCACACAGAGGTCAGGGGAATTAGTCCATCACTTATGGTAAACACCCAGCAATGAGTTGCCAGCAAACCCATCGGGTTCTGTGCTGTACCCCACAGCTGCCTGCTGCAGTATTTCTTCAGTTTTAGTGCAGGGGTTGGAGCCCCTCACCCCATTTTGTTTTGGATAAAAAATTTTGGGCTGCTTTGCTAAAGAACAGGTGGAAATCATGCATTTCATACATAAAAGCCAATGTACAGCCCTCCCTCCTGTTCCCCTGGAGAGTGCTTGGTTAATGTGCATCTAGGTTTCAGCCCTGGCCACTTGCTGCCAGGCATGGTAGAAGCCATCAGCTGGCTCTGGGAGGTGCTATCGTCCACCCTCCACTGCGTGCTAGAAGCTCTGACCCACGTAGTGACTGTCGTGATGACTGGAGCCATAATAAGGAATCTTAAACCAGTTCTCCCAGCCCTGAATCCCGGGAGCTTTAAGGAATGACATAGGCAGACCCGGTCAGGTCTCCCAGATGGCTCCCTTCGCTAGCAGAGCCAGCTGCCCAGATCAGCTCTGGCTTTCTTGATGAGCAGCGAGTGCAAATGGCTCGAGGCATCTGGCAAGATGCTAAGTGCAGCATCAATCCTAATTAGGATGAGGAATTAATAAAGGAGGCATTCAGGTCTCTGTGAAGGCCAGGCTTGCCAGCACGGAGGGTTAGTGCCAGTTTCCCCCGGGAACCTCGAAGGCCCCAAGTCCACGCATTTCTTGGGGTGGGGATGGCAGTGACATGACCTACTGCACCACACAGATAGCACCCAGAGAGGCCTACAGGGTGTGACACAGGGGCACTGCAGCCCCTGCTCTGTATCTAACTCAGGTGCTGTGGCAGGTGGTGACGTGGGCACATCCTCCAGAGAAGAGGAGTAGGTGTTCGTGCTCTGAACAACTGCACATCCGAAATGATGTTTTTCCGAAAGAAAAGAGGAGGGTGTGCTGATGGGTCCCCAGCATCTTTGTGTAGCTATGCACATTTATTACTGTTACTGAAAACTTAGCTCCAAACTACAAAAGGCAGCTCAGCCCCATTTGGGGGACACAGAGGAGGCAGGACTCCACCTGAGGCGAGGCATGGTCTTGGGGAGAAAACGGGCAAGTTTGACTTGGCCGGACAAATGCAGCTTACAGAGCTTCCTTTCACAGGACTTCAAATGTGAGGGAGGGAAGGTTATGTCTCTGGGAGCTGTATAAGCCCCCGCCGCCACCGCCACCACCACGGGCCAGGCTGAACTAGTTGCAGGGTTGTAGCTGCAGTAATGGAGGCGAGGTGGATGCTAGAACTTGCCAAACAACCCCGGGGCAGAGCGAACCTACCAGGAAAGGGGACAGAAAAAGAAAGCGGAAACTGACCAAAGATTTTTGAGAAATCAAAGCAACTCTCCCACCAACTCGTCCCCACTCTGACAGCCGAGGACCTAGAGGCAGACCGGTGGGCAACCTGGCTGGAATACACTGTCCCTCTACAGCCACCTGTTAGTACAAGTTCCGCAGCTGGGCTTAGGACCGCCCCGGTAGGCGCTGGGGCCGAGCGCATCTGCCCACCTGGGAGGCTCCAGCCCCACAGTCCGAGGGAACCTGGAGGCATCGCAGCCTTGTTGCACCGACTACACCGCTGCATCGTGCGTCTAGGGGTCTCAGCGCACGCCCCACGAAGCGACCACACCCCTCCCAAGCCCTGACAGGTCTGTCCACCCGTGGCTCTGTGCAAAACAACCTTCCTGGGAAGGAGGTCTCCGCAGGCTTCTATCAGGGGCCGCGACCGAGGGCTCACCCCTTCAGTGGGGGTACGTGTGTCGCTCCCCCCACACTATCACGGCGCAGAGGGGGGCGGGGCGGTGACCCCGCAGAAGCGCTAGCGGGCGTTGGGCAGGGGCTTCTCGGCTCCCCCAAACACGCTCGGGGCCCAGCCCCTTCCCGCCCCTAGCCCTCCGCGGGAGCCGGGGAGGGCGCCGAGCAGCCCCGTTGCTCCCCGCCCTCGGCCGGCCCCGCCCCAGGATGGCCAGTTCCCATAGCAATCGCAGACACCGGTTGCCAAGCAACCCCTCCCCCTCCCCCTGCGCCCGCTCCCACCAGCGCCAGCCTCCTCCCGCCCCCACGCCTGCCTCCACGTCCCCCTGGGGCTCCAGCGCGGCCCCTGGGGATCGCTTGGGTCTGGTGCTCGGCGCGAGCGCGCGCGTGAGTTCGATGTTTCATTGTGTCTGCGCGAGGAGGTGTACGCGTTCGAGTGCAGAGTTTGGGCTCGGTGAATTGGGGAGGTCCCTCTCGCCGGGGACCTGAGCCGAAGCACAGCTGGTCCCGCGGGGACCCACCCACCCGCTCCGGCTCCTTTGTGTCTCACGCGGAGCCCGCGCCGCACCCAGCCCTACTCGGCCAGTGTGCGTGCGTGCGTGTGTGTCCCTGTGTGCACGCGCGTGTGTGTGTGTGCTTGTGTGCCGGGGGAGAGGTCCTACCTTCGATGCAGCACACCCTCCACAGCCCCGAGTGGGTGAGGTCGCCGCGGGCACGGCGGGGCGGGGGCCCGTCGTCCATGGTCAGGTTGGTGCCGTTGCAGATGTGCGCGCTGGAGTAGAGCCAGTAGTCGGTGCCGATGGCGATGGCCATGAGCGAGAAGGCGGCGAAGGCTCCAGCCGTGGTCAGCAGCATCTGCAGCCCGCGGTCGCATCGCACCATGGTGGGCGCCTCATAGTCCGCCGCCCGCCGGCCCGGCCCGCCCTCCTCCCTCCGCGCGCCGATCCGGGGGCGCCCGGGCTGGGGGGCCAAAGGCCGGGGGGCGGCACCGCGCTGCGCTGCGCGCTCCGACCCGGCACCGCCTGCGCTCCAGCAGCGCGGGGCTCAAACTCCGAGGCGCCGAGGAGGCGAGTGCGGACTCCGCGGGCGCCGGGCGGGCTGGCGGCGGCGTAGGGGCTCCTCCCTCTCGGTCCGCCCTCCCGCTCCGCCCGCGCCTCCGCCCCGCGCCCTCCGCGCCCACCCCTGCCGCGCGCTCCGAGCTGGCGCCCCGCGCCCCTCAGCGTCGCCCCCCTGCTGCAGTCCCCGCCCTGCGCGGCGCTCCCCTGCGCTCCTTCTACCCGGGCCGCAATTTTCCTCCTTGGCTCTCTGAGCCTCCTTTCCGCTCCTCCTACTCGCGCGCACTCTCTTCTCTCCCAGGCTTCATTCATATTATTAGTTCGAAGGAAGCCGGGGCAGGGTTCCCAGGAGACAGAGGAAGCGTCTCCAGCCACCTCTCCTAACCAACTAGGGACGCCTGGCCTCCTCTTGTCTCTGGGGCTTCTGTGATTTGTGCAGTGGTGTGCATCTGTGTGTTGGCCCTGCTTTGCCCAGGACAAATTTGTGCCTCTACCTGGCCATGAAGGTGTAGGCATGAGTCACCTTTCCAGGAGTTCCAGATATGGTCACAGCTAGGGGTCATATATTGTAGGCTAGGCCGGGCCTTGGCTATCCTGTCCCCAGGCCTGGTGGCCCCTGAGGCTGCGGGCCCCTTTGATCTTCCTGCCAGGCTCTGGGAGGTCCCCAGGTGACCCCAGAGATGGAGCTCGACGTGCTCAAGACACTTTTGCCCTAGAGGCCAGAAACACCTCTGCTGTATTTGATTCAAACAGTGCCCCATGTTTGACTGAGTATTTACCTTTCCTCACAGCTCTTTTTCAATACCTAGGTTTCTACCTGCTTTGGGCGGTACTGGAGCTTCACAGGCTTTCCCTGCCCCTGTCCCCTTGGCTTCACTTAATTGCTTCCCTTCTGGCTTGGTCCCAGCCTGGACTAACTCCCTTCTTGTCAGAGCCAGGCCACACTTCTGCAACACCCAGCTCCAAGCCCTACCCTCCCTCCAGGAGGCCTCGGAGACCATCAGCAGGCAGTCAGAGCTTCTTTATCCCTCCTGTGCCTGTGAGCCTCTGGGTGTCCTTCAGGGAGTCCTGTGGGGAGCTGCTGTGGACCCTAGGAAATGAAAGAGGTACTTAGAGAGTTACTGACCTTGCAAGAGGAAGCTCAGAGTTCACTTTTCAGCTCTCGTCTTCCTAGTCACCCTCGCAGAGACAGCTACCCCTGCCAGAAACCACTGCATCCCTCTCATGAGATTGTAAGACTTCCCTGTGACTGGCTGGTGTCCTAGGTGCTTAAGGAATGCCCGATAAGTAAGAGCTGTTTCTTGCCTCTTGGAAAATTAACAGTCTGCCTGGGAGAGGGAAAGTACAAGTGAAAGGGGAAAACCAAGACAAAGTAAGGACCAGAATGGTTGCATCCGTTAGCTTTGGTTGGAAGCGCCCTGGCCGCTGTTTTTATCTTATCACCAATTAGTGTGCATATGGCAGCTGTCTAAATGGATCAAAAGACATAAGATGGCTTCCTCTGGCTCCGTGAGGGCTGCTCACCTCTGCCCCTGATACCCTCGAAATTAAGTCAAACTTCTGTCCTCAGAAGCTATGAGAAAGGTGACTCTCAAGCTTTTCTTTTAGGAGCAAATCCTGTTTTCACAGGAAATCTTAAAACAAGTTCCAACATAAACAAGCCTGATGTTCTAGCATTAGCTGTGTCAGCAAGGTGCAGCACTCAGTCTGTGTGCCCACCCATACTGCCCCTGCAACCTCCTAGAGCTCCTGTGTGGACCTAGGGTTCCATGAGACCCAAGCAGTTGCTGGGTCACATGGGGAGCATCTCCGGGCAGGCCACCTTCCTGGGATCTGTGGGAGAAATTAAGATGGAGGCAGAAATGAATCTGTGCTGCAGGGGCTGGGGAAGAGAATCACCATCATCTCCCATTTGGCAAGGGACATGACATATGGGCTGTGGGACCCTCCTTTAAGCAAGTGTGTCACTTGTCAAGGCCACAAGACATGGAGCTAAACTTTTCACTCTTCAGAGTTGTATTTGGCCAGCTCTAAGCTTCCATTCACAGAGTCAAGTGAGAGGGCTTAGAGCCACAAATGTCCAGTCGGACTGGCTCTCACACTAGCAAGTTGCTCAGGATAAGCCAAGACCACCTAAGGACAGATGCCTCTCCAGTCCCACCTTTCAGTGGTCCCTGAGGTTCACACAAGCAGTCTTGCTCATTGCATGCATAGGGCTGCCATTGCAGAGTGAGCAGTGAGCACTGCCATGCCTGCCCTTTTTTTGCATGTTACATTCTCTGTTAATAGTCTCTGTCATCTCACTTCACACAATTGGAGATGTGGAGGAGTTTAGTGGCTTGTTCAAGGTCTCACATCTGGTCCACGGTAGGGTCAGATCCTAGTTCCACCAGAATCTGTTAAAGACACTAAATGTCTCTCTGCTGTTTTCAGCACTACTGGGCTCCCAGCACTCGGGAGGCTCAGGCAGGAGGATTGTTGAGACCAGCCTGGACTACAAAGTGAGTTCAAGTCCAGCCCAAACTGTATAGCAAGACCCTGTCTCAAAAAGACAAAAAAAAAAAAAAAAAAGAAAAAAGAAAAAAAAATCCTCAGTGCTACTGGGCTATATTGTCATTACCTGTCAATTTTGGGGGAACTCCAGTGAGTGCTTGGCACTTTGCTTTCTCTCGGTGGACACACAACTGGCAGCGGTGGTTGGTCCTGTGACTGTGAAGGTGTAGGTTGAGGAGGCACATGAAGACTTGACCGCTGGCAAAGGGTCTGGAGCAAACTCGGTGCTGTCTGAGACCATTCGTCATGCCTGGGTGAGCACCATTTACATCTGGAAGTTTCTGCTTGGCCAGATTAGAGAACTAAATGGCAGGATTTCACTGGTGCTTAAGGACTCTAGATTTTCAGCATCCTGTGGGATGCTTCCAAACCTAAGAATCTTAGGAATATGTTTTCTCTGAGAGAGGAAAAGACCCTGGGCTGCTTTTTTTTTTTTTTTTTTTTTTAATGTATTCAGTACAGGGTCTCACTACACAGATTGACTCATAGTGATCCTCTTGTTTTTCAGCCTCCTAAGTGCTGGGATTGCAGCTACATCCCACCATGCCCAGTCTCCATCACCGTCTCAGTGTGCTCCGGGGACAGGGCCGGTACAGCACACCAGGAATCGAACCCAGCCCCTGCATTTGCCTGCAACACTTTAATCTGATGAGCTATCTGGCCTGCCCTCCTGGGCCCGTATTGTTGAGACACTGTATCCTTGGCATCTTCTCCTAGGGGGTCGTCCAGGATACATGGTACTCCTGGGGGAGGAATCAGCTAATTGTGAAAATTATTACCTCTCTGGACAGCTGAGAAAGTGGAGCATTTGACAGTCTGTTGGACCAGGCCTTCAAAACTGTATTTTTCAGCACAGGGTGTTTAATTCTTTTCCCTCTTCTCTGGATCATTTGGGTAATTACCACAGTTCCATGCTTCACTTAGGCTGTGACAACGGAGCCATTATGAGCCTGAACTTCACAGTCCTAAGTTCAGCGTGAAGCAGCCAGGGAGGCTGTTGCAGGGGCAGGGGAGAGGAATGCAGTATGAGGCTGCTCACGCTGCATAACGTGCAAGGCAAAGCTGAGCAGGAGCAGGGACCCGCCCTCCGCCCAGCAGGGACGCAGGACCGCTGTGTGTGTGCGGTGGCGGCTTCAGAAGCCTTTATTAAAGGCTTTGTTTTCCTCCATTGTCCTCCAGAAATAATGACCTTTGTGTGGCAACTTTTTGTAATATCTCATTTCTATGCCTAAAGCAGATGGTTCCTGTGATTTCAAAAGGCTTAGTGGGGGGATTTGGGGAGACGGGGTGATATCTCGGGTGAATAGACAGAGTGATTTTGAGTTTCTATAGCAGAGCGTTGGGTATGTGTCTCCGAAGGTTTCGGAGGGGAGGCTTATCTTCAGCCCATCCAGGCTGCTCTGAATCTGAGAAGAATGCCTCGAGATCGCGGTGCTGCCGGAAGCGTTTGCCTCCATCAGATTATGCACATTGCAAGAATGACTTTTTTTTCCCCTTCACTATTTCAGCCGGCTCCTTGGAGGGCTCGCACCAATCAGAAAATGTGACTTGGCTTTATGCGTTCAGGTTTATTCCATTTCATTTTCTTATCACTGATATCCCATTTGAGCTGGATACACAGCGTGCTTTGGCAGCTGCACTACAATAAAATGGTGGCACACCCCTGGAAGTAGCAGAAGCGGCACCCTGGATGTGGGGAGAGGGCAAGCAAGGGGCGTTCGGGGGTGCTCTCACGTGACCCTTGCTGTAGGGCCTCATTGCAGTTGGCCATGAGAACAATCCTAAATGGTGGTCACCTTTACCCACAATTGGTCAGTGGTGAACTTGAAGCTAAACTGCATCAAGGTGAGGTAGAATTTGAACCCAGCTCGCGCTGCATAGCTATTACCTGTGCCCCAGCCTCGGAGGGTACCTACTCTGCTTCCTCCAGATGAGATGAAGTTCAAAGGACTGTCAAAGTCACATGGGGGTGGAGAGGTTAGGAAAGGCTGCATCTTGCAAGCCAGGTGGAGTAAAGCAGGCCACTCATTTATTTCCTGGACAGAACAGCGGCCTTAGGTGCTCATGCATGTCCCTCCCTTCCCAGCTTCAGCACCAGGCATCTGTGCTGCTCCTGGCCAGCGCTGAAGGCCCCTAACCCAGGTGCTCTATGTAGATCTCCCAGGAGACAGCTCTGCCTCGGGCAGCTACCATCTCTCAGGTGTTTTTCATTATACTGTCTGTGGGAGGAAAACCAAGCACCCTGCTGCCAGTGTTAAAGACTGAACAAAACAATGAACTGCAAGTGAAGTCTGTGTGGACTTACCCAAGACCTGTGTGTTTTTAGACCAAATCACATCAGGCACTGTTTTGGGCAGGCTCCCCTACTAGAAACTGTTCCGGAACCAGCCTGGCTGACGAACATATTGATATTAACAGCCTGAGTCCGCCAAAGCTTCTGGCCCAGCACACTCGGGAGTTAGCTGGTTATTCTCAGAACAGTCTTTTCAAAACACTCTCCAGGACAAATAGGCTGAGAGGTTCCTTTGTCCTCAGCTAGCCTCTGAGACGGAGCTGAGTCTCAAAGCATGGAGGAGAACTCCAAAGAAGAAATGGTCAGCAGGAAGAAGAGGCCTTTGAAAAAGGGGTGCAGGTAGGGGTGGGGAAGGTGGTCAGTGACCGCACATTCTTCAGCTAATGTGCACCATTTGTGCTTCTGCCAGCGCAGAGCTTTTAATTCCAAAAATATAACAGCTTTGTGCAGGAGCTGGAAGAAAGGGCATCGTTTCATGCACAACTTTGCTGCTAAGGGCCTGGCTGTTGAATGAAAGGTTTGGCTTAGGGGAGGTCCGGGGACCTTGCCTTCTGAATCACACCTTCCTCTTCATCTGCCCACAAGCCTCCCAGCTGCCTGCTGGGGTGTTGGATGGAGGTGGGTCGCTTTTGTCTTGGCCCCATGGGGAAGGAGGAGTTGTCCTGTGCTACAGATGTCTGTCTGAGTCACGGGGCATCAGTTGGATATTCCCATTTGCTCTCTTCTGAGGGCTGTGCTTCTCACTGTCATCAAACAACACTGGGTCTTTGCTGATTGTTGTCCAAGGCCTTTTGAAAAGGTGGGCAGAGAGGGTTGTTGGCTTCAACAGATCTGAATTTCCAGTCCTGCTTTGCCATCTTTGGCTGTGTAGCCTTGGACCAACCACCAGAGCACTCTGGAGCCTGATATAATGGGGACTTGAGCACCTGCTTTATGGTTGGTGGACACAATGAAGAAGCCCAGGGACAGAAAGCATTGGTTCCAAAATGCTAAGAGCCAGTGTTCACTGAGCACTTCCTGTGTCCTAGGCTGCATTGTAAATGCTTTGCCATGCATTTATTCTGTGGTTTTCCTAGAGTTCTTTGAGATGGGTCAGGCCTATTTGTCTCATTTTACCAAGGAGGGGTTGAAGGCCCAGAAAAGGAAAATCACTTGCTAAGGGTTTTGTGATTCTGAGATGTATATTTTAGTTTAAATGCATGCTAAGTAGCTTGTACAGAAATGCCACAAGCTCATTACATTGTTCCGTTAGCATAGAGTAATAGTTACAATTATTAAAAAGAAGAATATTATACTAAGTAATTGGCAGCTTTGTGATGTCATTTGCTGCTGTCTCCAACAATTAGGCTTAAGTTTCTTGTTTTCCTTCATCTGCAAGGACTCTTGTCATATAAGCCTGGTAATTTATCTAATCCTGAAATGCTGCTTTTCCTCGGTGGATTCCTTTACTGTCCCCAAGGAATCCTCTGGGTGGCCAACACGTTATTCAATCATGGCTGTCTTCCAGTTCTTTACTGGTGGCAATGCAAGAGCCTGCACAAAACCACTCAACTGTCTGAGGCTTCTGTGGCTCCACTGTGAAATAGCGTGGTGGCATCTTTCCTTGTCCACTTTGGTGGGGTGTGAAGGGGTGGCCTATGAGGTCTCTAGCACATGCATGCGCAGCTGACCCAGTTATAGTGGTTGGCACCAGCAGATGTCATGAGTAGCTGAGTACAATGTGATGTCAGAAATGATATTTCTTGTATGAATGAGTCGTGCATGCAGGACTTGGGGGTCCTCTTTAGGTGACCTGCATCACTGCTGGGCCTTCTTGGGTGTATCTGTCCAGGGGCCCCTGCACCCTGACTCTATCCCCATTTGTGTCAAGAGCCCTCTCTGACTCGTTCAACGCGGCACCGGGCCCTGGAGGCACTTGGATCTGGCTCGGTTCTTACCGGCTCTAATGATGGCCTGTTCTCAGGTGGGGAGTGCAGTGTCTCCCTGGGGTTGATATTTTAGATAGTTAGATCCTTAAAATTCCTAGGAGAAATATTCTTTGACTGGTGCTGTGTCTGTAGGGAGGATTGTCATTGGTAGGTAGTTAGTATTTACAAGTGATTGCCTGGTCCTCCTGTAGCCACTGTACCCAGATGGGGCCCTGTGAGCGTTCTGCAGGCAAAGCAAGGTGACAGGACTGTGTAAGAGCTCCGAGCATCCCTGGAGCCAGAAGAGACTGCTGCTCCCAGCATCCTTCAGGGCCGCCTTGTGCCCATCTGTCTGCCCCAAGTCAACAATCTCTTGTTCTAGAACATAGGAGGGAGGTGAGATATGATTATTGAACAGTGAAGCAGTTACATGTACCTGCACCTTATTACACAAGAGGCTTTTGTCTTGGGTTAGCTTTGATTTTTGTGATCATGGCTTGCTATGTAGTCCAGGTTGGCCTTGAACTGACTGTGTAGCCCAGGCTGGCCTCCAGCTCCCAGTGATCCTCCTACCTCAGCCTCTGGAGTTCTGTGATTACAGGTGTGTGATACCAGGACTGGCTTCAAGAGAGGCACTGTTAACCCTGTTGTAGAGATGATGCAGCAGAGGCATGCAGAGGCCAAGGAGCGCACCCCCATCATAACTAGTAAAGGAAAGAGCTAGCATTCAAGTCCAAGAACTGTCTCCAGGGAACGTATTCTTCCTGTAGTTGATGGTTTTTTGACCGTGCATGCCTTTGACATTGGGTTGGGAGGTTTTAGAAATATATATTCCACTCCTGGATATTCTGACCACCTGCAGTAGGACATCAATAATTTTTAAAGCTGTCCAGTGATTTCTAACAGGTAGCCCAAGGGTAACAACCAGGGCACAAGACCATGATGCCTTTGGACCCAATTTCTCTTGGAAAGTGCTTGGTCTTCAACTGGATTTATCACTAGCAGGTGCAGCCCGGCTCAGTGTGTGGTGGTTGACAGACACTGGGGGCTGGAACGCCTGGCATCAGCGTGGCCAGCTGGACCTGTGTGGAGCAGTCACTGGGCAGACAAGCAGGGGAGGCAGCAGTTAGGCTGGGCGATCTGAGAGACAGCAAGGCTGTCCTTACTACTGCTAACCCTGCTGATTCCCTCACTCACAGGGCAGGCCATGCTGAGCGGCCGTTTTTCTGTTTGCCCACCCTTTGGCACGCAGTCTCCATGGGGGAAGTGGGGAGGGTTGCGGCTCAGCCTACAAAGCCCGCCTGGGGATTCAGGGGCCAAGTCAGTGTACTTCTCAGTGGCTTTCTCCATTGGGAGCTGTCACTACAGAGCCCTGAGAGTGGGCTTCAGGGAACAGGTCACTGGTCAGGTGGTTTACCTGGGATAGGAGACCAGCTTTGATATCAGGCCAGAGCGCTTGATGGGCAGAAGGGCATGCTGACAAGGGTCCTGTCTGGCTCGCGCAGGGCCTTGAGCTATGGGATGTCACACTGCAGGCACATCTTGCCCTCTGGGGACCGCCAGCCCTGTCCTCGGAGCTCTCAGAGCTGGAGAGCAAGCCTGGCCTGGAGGCTCCTCCCCCTCTGCCTCGGCCAATTCCCAGCAAAGGGCCTGCTGCACTTGCCAACCAAGCCAGATGCTGCTTTGGGGAAAATACCTTCTGGAGTTTGTTGTCTGAGCCCTCCTCGCTGACACCCACGGTGGAGAAGACATGCCAGGATAAATGGGAAATCCCTTCATAAATATTTGAAAAGAGTCAGAAAAGGCAGAAAGGACTAACCCCCAACTTTAGCATTTGGGAGCCTCTTCACAATCCCCGAGCAGATGGAGAAGGCGGGTTGGTACTGCTTGTCGGGCTGTAGCGGGAGCCCTGGGAGAGCACTTTTCTGTGCCTGCTGCCTGGAGGCCTCGTTTTCAGTGCTGGGGACATAGGCGCCAAGGGGGCCTTGGCTTGCCTTGTGGGCCCCGGGGAGAGGACAGGCCTGCCCGATGGAGACACGGGGCAGCTCAGAGGCTGAGCGGGCTTGCAGGGGAGCACGGCCTGCCCTTTATCCATAATGCATAATTGTGACTTTAAACTCAAGTGCCTTGGGACTTTATGACAAGTGAAACACAGACTAAAGTGTATATTAAGGGTGTCCCTGGGAGATAAGGAAAGAGGCTGATGAGGAGCTAGCAGGGCAGTGCTGATGCCCGCACAAGGAGGAGAGAGCCACGTGCCCTGTGTGGGAGCCACAGGGGCTGAATAATCCTCCTGGGGGGCTTGGCTGTGGAAGATGGGACACTTCGAAGCTGGACAGCATGGCAGGAGTCCCAGGCCTTCCAGTGGAACAGGGTCCTTCTCAGGGCTGGTTATCAGGGAAAATCAGCATCTAGGAGAGCACCTGGGCCTATCCTGTGATGGCTATTTCTGGCCACAGCCCTGTGCATAGCTGAACGGGAACCAGAACAGTTGCCCTGCACCACGGTGTCGGCCTGTGGGCCTCTTACACACCTCCCTGCCTGTGTTCCAACATCCCCTGATTCTTGCAGCCTGAGCTGCTCTGGGTCAAGGCATGTGGACTCTTGAGTTTGAATGATAGGGACTGAGGCAGGGAGATCTTGCAAAGACAGGCGCCTGAAGAGCTGGATCAGGTAGCGGGAGGCTGCCTCCCTAAATCTAAGAGTGACTTTTTTTGGTACCAGGATCCAAATTCAAGTAGGTAGGTGCCATGCCTAAGCTTCATCCCTGGCCCTCATCTAAGAATAACTTGGGAAGATGGACACGTGTCCCCCAGAAGGCCACCCCCAGGCTCCAGCAGCTCCCTGGTGGTATTTTGGTGATGAAAGGCCTTCAGCGCAGGCTGGCAGCATGGTCAGCTGGCTGTGCGGGAACTGAACTCTGTATGAAAGTCGCCAGCACAGACTGGGTGGCTGCAGGGACCTTGACCCTGATGTTTCAAGCAGCGTTTCTTGTGGGCCTGCCCTTCTCTCTGTGTTGGAGACTGGCGAGGAGGAGAGGGCCTGGAGGCCGGGCTATGGCACTTATCTGTCATTGTTTTTTCTTATGACAAGAAGAGGCACGAACATGGCTGGGCCACGGGGCTGGATCGATGTTCACCTTTGGAATGGTAAGCCTACTTTTAACTATGACTCCCATTCTCACTGGTTTATTGACTGTGAGTTGGTTCTACCTGAAATACTGGGCTCTGGACACATCATTAAAGAGCCAACTTAGAGACGCTCCTGTTGAATACAAACAGCCTGCTAAGAAAGCTGCTGAAAAGGCCACGGGTTTGCCTTGTGAGTGCATTTGAGTTGATGCTGTGTTCTTTGGTCAACCAATACAATAATCCCGTGTTTTCTAGTGCTGGGCCCTGGGCTTATCATCTGTTGGATAAGTGATTAGAAGAGTAGATGTGATTCACTCATGCATTGTCTTAATTGTTGGACTAAATTGTGGCCCAAAAATATGTGCCTGTCACCTAACCCCCAGAACTTGCTAAATGTGACCTTATTTGGAAAAAAAAAAAGACTGCAGATATAATCAAGTCTAGGATCTGGAGAACATCATTAGTTAGTGGAGGCCCAAGATGCAAATGACAAGTGTCCTTATAAACAAGAGAAAGGTGGAAGGTGCATGAAAGCCAAGGTGGGAGCTGATAGGTCTCTAAGCCAGGAAGCACAAAGGTCACTGTGGCCACCAGTGCTGGGGGAGGGGCACAGGATGGTATCTCCCATGGAGCTTCCACGAGGAGGGGACCTGTTTATGCCTTGACTGCAGACTTCAGCCTCCAGAACAAGGAGAAAATAAATTTCTCTTGTCTTAAGCCCCTCTGTTTGTGGTCATTTGTATGGCAGCCCTGGGAATCAGTGTGGTATGAAATGAATGCGTCATAGGCACTTGCCACACATCAGAGTGCAGTGGGGAACCAAGTTAGGGAAACGCTGGGCCTCTGTTTAGAGGGGGAACAGAGTGACGAGGGACTGTGTAGTGTCCCAGCCAGGGAAAAAGCTCCTTTGCTCCTAAAGCTGCTCCTCCTTGAGGACTCAGGATGGCTGCTCAGCATGTTGCACGTGCCTGGGGGTCCCCTTCCACGTCTGCAGCCAGCCCCTCCCCAGAGCCTGCAGTCGCAGGTCTGAAGTGCATTTGAACCTTCTCTGGGCCTTGCCTGCAGCTCTGTCCAGGGCAGGCCTGCACCACCTTTCCTCCCCGTGAGGGAAAGCCTTCCTCTTGCTGATTTGTCTCCTGGCTCATGCGTGCACCCGCATTCTCTCCTGTACTTTCTCCCCTTGGTGCAAGGTGCAAATGTCTGTTGCTTGCCTGCTCTGCTGCAAGGCCCATCGGAGTCTTCCCACACAGGGCACCCAGTGCCACCACACCCTCGCTCACCCTGTAGTGTTGTGCCCACCTGCCACTTCACCCACACACAGGACCATTTTCTCCAGGAAGCCGCGCACACCAACACTGACCACGCTCCCTTCCTGTGACTCACCAAGCTCCTTTCTAGCTCAGAGAAGCCACATGGAGCTTGGGTCCTATCTAGAAAGTCCTTTCTTCTACTCTCGGTCTCCAGTTCAGCATTGCCTTTTCAGAGCTCCTATTCTGAAGGACTCAGCTCTTCTTGCTTTTCTCCACACCTTCCATTTTTTTTTTCACACCTTACATTTTTCATCTCCCCTTAAGTAATATTGGGACAAGGGATTACAGTGTGGATATTTAAATCTTTTTCAGTGCTGGAGATTGAACCCAGGGCTTTGCATATGTGAGACATTCACTCTAGCATTGGTGTGTTGGTTGTCTGTCTCTCCCACCATAGTAAACCCCAGAGAGGCCACAGCCATCTTGTTTTGTTCCTTTCTGACTAACGCATAGGTCTGGCAGATAGACATGGTTAAGTATTTGTTGAAGGGCTGGCTAAATGGCTCAGTGGACTAAAGCATCTGCAAGCAGGCGCAGAGGCTGGGGGTTCGATCCCCAGGCCTGCTGTGCTGGCCCTGCCCCTGGGGTGCACTGAGACTGGGCATGGTGGCACACCCAGGTAATCACAGCTCTTGGGATGCTGTAAACAGGTGGATCACTACAAGTCTGATCTAGTAGTAAGACCCTGAACACTTTGTAGACTCTTCTCTAAAATACCAAAAAAAAAAAAAAAAAAAAAAAGTATTTGTTGAGCATAGACATAAATGAATAGAGTTCCTAAACCATCTGTGGAGGAGAAGAGGAGAGAAGAAAAGCCAATAGCTGTGCGGCAAACTTCTCAGTCCTCGAGAGCCAACAAATTTCATATGTCACCACAGCAGGCTTGGAAATGTGATTACTTTGTTTTCCTGTCTCCTCTCCAAGCCTTGTTTTAAAATTTGCTTTCCCCATCAAATAAATGTGTACAGTAACGCTCCAGTAGAAGGGGGCAGGAAAAGGGGGTGGTAGGACTGAAAAAGAGCGTGCTGGACATGTCAGGCCCCCAGAAGGGGAAGGCTCCTGTCAGGCAGAACATCTGTCCTGAGTTCCATCCCTGATACCCACTCCCCCAAAAGCATTTACAGGAGTAAGTCAGTTGCTGTAGCAACCAGTTCTCACTCTCTCTCAGAAAAGAAAGAGAAAGAAAAGAAAAAGTCAACTAACTGGTCTCGAGAGGAGCTGTCCAAATAGAATAGTGGGCCAATATTGTGACATATGTTGTGTTACCAGCATAAAAAGGCATTTTCTGAGTTGGAGGATGGACTCTTATGGGCCAGATTTACCATTGCCATCCCCTTGCTGGTTGGCTACTGTAGGCCCAGTGGGCTCAAGGCTGCCAGCCGGCGCCTGATGTCACCCTCCAGGTTCAGCACCCCCTGCAGCTTGCTCTTCAGAGAGACCCAGGTAAAGAGGACTCAGTCCCTGCTAGACACTCACCGTCAGTGTGGATTTTTATCTATCTATGGTTTCCAAGAGGAGAAGTCACCCACCCATGCCAGGAGGGCTCAGCAAATGTGTCAAGAGGGGCCATGAACTCTCAGAGGTGCTTCTCAATTGTGAGCTCAGGGTCCCCAAGGGATGGCAGCCCACTTAACAGGGGAGAAGGGCAGCACCAGGGAGTGGGGTGCAGAGCCCGGGAGGCAGGGTATAGGTAGGGGTCGTTACCCGCCACACTGCAATGAATGTGGGGTTCTGGGGAGCAGGCCACTTTTCCCAAGCTGGTTTTCTCTGAGCAACTGATCTGTGAACTTTTAAGGTGTTTGGTGACCTCTTTTAATAGTGGCAGAAAGCTGGTAGTTCAGGAAGTTTGTAGATGTTTCACTTCTACTTTGTTGATCGTGCTTTTATTGAACCTTTCTGTGATAGGCAGAATGATGGTTCCTCCAAAGAGACTCACAACACAAGCCCGAGAACCTGTGTACCTGTTGTGTTACGTGGTAACAGGGTCTTGGGGCTGCAGGTGGAATGAAGGATGCTAATCTGCTGGTTGACCAAATGGCATGGTATGCTAATTTTCCAAGTTAACTTGGCTGGGTTGAGGAGTACCTTGAGAGGTGCTGTGGCATTTTTCTGGTGCCTGTGAAGATGTTCCCAGAGACTAGGGTGTGAGTCAGTGGGCAGAGGGGTGAGATCAGCCTCAGTGTGGGGTACACCTTCCCAAAGGACAGGGAGGAGAAGATGTCCCCCACTTTCTCTCAGAACTGAGATACCTATCCACTGCCTTCAGACATCAGAGTTGCAGACTGTCTACCCTTGGGACCCTGAGAGTCCAGAGTGCAGCCACCCCCTGGTTCTCCAGCCTTCAGCTCTTTGTGATTCCGAGGCCTTTCAGACTTGGAGAGAGAGAGTCACACGCCCAGCATCCGACATGCTGCCGTGGGCCTCCATAACTGCATGAGCAATTCTCCCAATGAATCCCCTCTGGTATATCTACCTGTACATCTTGTTGATTCTGGCTCTGAAGAATCCTAGCTTAGTACAGGGACATCACCTGGGTTATCTGGCATGGCCTGGCACCAAAGGGGCCTCCAGAATGGAAGCAGGAGGCAGAAGAGATGGAGAAATGAGGGGTCATGGCCCCTGCACCATGGCACGCAGGCAGCCTCTGAAAGCTTGAGGGGCAAAGGAGCGCAGGCTCCTGAGCACATGCAGAGGGAAGTCCAGCCCGCTGACACCTGGTACTCAGTTCAGAGAGAGTCGGCTTTCTGAATCAGGCAACTGTCAGATTTTTATTGCTTTAAGCCACTAGGGTTTGGTCATTTATACAGCCTGGACTCACTCTCCAAGATGCAGGCCCTGTACTAAGTTCTACCCTCTCCAGGTTCACAGGTCTGAAAAGGAGATAGGAGGAGAAATCAGAAGGTGTGGCTAGTCAAGGCATGTGGGTGCTCTGAGTAGCGCTAGCAGTGGCGGGGAGCTGTGCTCAGGGAGGGCTTCCCAGAGCCAACTTTGGAAGAGAATTGTGATATTGTGAGCTACATACTTGGTTTTGGTCCCATAGCCTGCTATCTGATTCCTGAAACTTTTAGTGTTTTCAAAGTATTGAAGGTCTTTGTGTAAACTACCAAGTCCCCTGGTGGCTGGGGGTCCTCACACATCTTCAGGGGGGGGCTGCCCCTCACAAGACCAAGGCATGATTAAGGGGTTGGATTTTGCAGCCTCACCCCGGTCTCCAAGGGATGGAGAGAAGTTGAAGGGTATCATCAATGGCCACTGATGCAATTAAGTTCATGAGCAACTAAGTCTCCATAAAGATCCAAAGGATTGGAATGGGAGAGGCCCAGATAGCTGAGCACACATGGCAGCTCTTGGGCAGCACGGAAGCCTCAAGCCCTTTGCTCGTAGATCTCACCCTGTGCATCTCTTCATCCGTATCCTTTGTAATAAACTAGGAAAACAAGTGCTGAGTTCTGTAAGCTGCTGTAGCAAATCAATGGGATCTAAGGAGGGGTACAGGGAGTCTCGATTACAGCTGTTTGGTCAGAGGCTTGGGTTAAACCACCTTGGGTTGGATTGGGACTGGTGCAGAAACTGGGGATCTGTCACTGCCTGCAGACAGATAGTGCTAAGGAAAAAATGAATTAGAGGAATGGTTTAAGTTTTGGTGGGAGAGAGGTCCCCACAAACAAAAGATGTTTTATGTTGTATGCGTAGAGGAGAAACTGAGTTTACTATCTCTTTATTTTCAGAGCTGGACTTGAAAGATCATTGAGCGAAAGAGGGTCTGGGGACAGGGACAAAAAGGAGGGAGGTGGAAGGGAGGGAAGCGCCCAGGCCCTGGGCTGAAGGTGCAGCTGTGGAGAGGTCACGCGCTGCTGCGGGCTGCGTGAGCAGCTGGAATCTCAGCTCAGGCCATGGGGGAGCCTCACAAGGGTTTCAGGAAGGGCTGACATGTTTTGATCAACCTGACCAGATAAATCACCAGAAGCAGCGCTTGTCAAAAATAGAGCCAAGTGACCTAACAGAGGCTTGCTGGGGTCCTGGAGGTGGGGAGTCATCTTCCCAGAGAGCTGCTCCCTAACTTTCTCCACAGGGTTCTGCCTGCCCACTGCTCTGTGCCCTCACCTGAGTGTGGATTCCCTGGGTCAGAGAAACCTCCAAGCGCTCGTTGCTGTCCCCGCTGCCCTGGCCTCCATGGCCCCCCTCTTCCCATAAGGTGTGGACACCAAGGAAAAAAGGCAAATGGCCAATGAAGCCATGGTCACAGGGGGAGCACTGGGCCTGTCATCTTTTCAAAAATTAAATGTAAACTGTAAAAATTGATTATTTAAGGAATAATTGCCATTATTTTCTAATGTAAGAAAGCAGGGATAAATGCCGTGATGCATTCCTGAACCAGAAGGAAGAGAGGCATTTAATTAACTTCACAAGACTGCTGAAAAGCAGTCACTATGAAATCCAGGGCTGCCTTCAGCCATGCCGGGCTGAAGTCTGCTCTGCACGGCACGTACCTGCCTGGCTGGGCCCACCCGGCTGGGGAGCCCTTCCCTCGTGAGCTCAGGCCAGGGTGCAGGAAGACAAGGGCGTGGGGGCTCAGCTGGGCTTCTGGTCTGGATTTGTGTGACGTCCAGGAGAGCTGACTGGGCAGAGGGGAGGCCAGAGGAGGCCCAGAACCCGGGACTTGGAGAGTTGAGGCCAGGCTCAGCACTTCCTAAAGCCTTCTATCCAAGTCAAGGGCACTCCCACACTCACCCTGAGCGCCTGGCCAGAGCAGGCCGAAAGCAGACCAGCTTTGAGAAGAGGCCTGCGTTCATCTCTCAAGCAGTTGAGCTCAGGGACCCCTTCTCTCAAGCTCTGCATCTGGCTCCTTTCCTAATCTTTGCAACCTCCCAGGTGATCAAGATGGTAGTGACATTTTACTTAAAATCCCCTCTGTCCACAGCTGCTATAGCACCTGTTCTAGAACATGTTATGACTGAAGCCCTTCAGCGAGCCCACTCTGTTCCCATTTCACAGACAGGAAGCTTGAGGTTCAATGGGGTAAGCAGGTTTCCACTCACTTGTGGTGAGTGGCAGTCAAGATTTAGGTTCATGCTTGGGAATCCAACCCTCTCTTCCTGTGTCCCTGGCCACTGTCTCAACTTTTTCCTCCAGTCCCCAATGGTTCTCATTAGAGTCCTGGGGTGGGGCTCTGATAATTTCAAGGGGAGATTGCTGGGGTGTTGTGACCACTTGCACAAGCAGCCCTTCCCCAGCCAGGTCAGCCTCACCTGGGCAGTGTGTGGTTGCCAGTTGGAACAGCAACAGGCAGATGCAGGGCCTGTCTCTTCCTCCACACCTGGACCTTGCTGCCCCCACCTCTGTCTACTGTCTCCATGTGGCACCTGCCCCTCTCAGCTGCACCCTGGCACCAGGCTCAGGAAACACAAACATTCCTTGACCTGAAGCCCAGTTCCTTTCTCCATCCCTGCTGCAAACACTAGCTGAACATGCGTATGCCCTTTACAGAATATTGTGTTAAACACACAGAGTCCAAGGCCTGCATCAGCCAGCGGGGAGTCCCGATCACATAGGGGACAATTCTTGCTCCACAAACATGCAGAGCAGGGAGGCTCGAGAGAAGGTGTTCTTTCCATGTCACTCCATGCTCCCTCAACAATGAGAAGAGCAAAGAGGGTTGCCACCTGCCAAGGGAGAAAGCAGCTCAGAGGGGTGCACACTTGTAGGAGGGAAGGAGCTGAGGCTGGAGGACAGGCCATAGGTAGGCTGCAAAGGAGTTGCCCTGTTTTCTGGAAAGCCAGAGGATGCCATTCATTGAAAGGGCTAAAAAGCAAGAGACCCTGAAGCCTGCATAGCCCAGCTTTCAGGGGAAAGCCAGCAGCAGCGCAGAGATCTGAGGGCTCCAAGAGGAGGCTATGAAGCAGAGGAGGTTCTGCTGGGCTTACAGCAAAGCAGTGCAAGGCAGGGATTGGAGAGAAAGCCTTACCAGGGAGGAAGCAGAAGGTGAGGAGGAACCTGGTGCTGGCCACACACACTTAGGGCCAGTCTGGAGCTTTCAGGATCTTGGTCGAATCGAGAGAGTTGCACCTTGCAGACACTTGTGTGATTCGCTGTCTCTGTGATGGGTACGCTCTTGCAAGCTCACTCAGCTAGGCTGGCCTCTGTGCCCACTGGCATCCAATTGATTTAATGTATCAGCTAAGGCACCACTGTTTCTTGAATGGAGCCTGCAATTGCTAGGGCTCCGCAGTTCCGACAGTGCAAAGACAGGAGTGAAGGCGGTACTGGGGTCCCCTGGGATAGTGACTGGATGTAATCACTGTGCCTATGATCCAGTGTCTTCTGAATTTCCCCCAAGGGGAGGCACAGATTGTGTGTGTGTGTGTGTGTGTGTGTGTGTGTGTGTGTGTGTGTGCGTGCGTGCGTGCATGTGTGGCCTTCTTAAAGGGTAACAATGGACACTTATCAGAAAAATTGTCTCCATGCCAGCAGGCAAAGAGAATGGATGTGCTGTGAACAGCTCTCCTCTGAAGGGAACTAATTGATTCCAATTTTCATTTTATGCGGTCCCATAATTCTTTATTACGCCTTGCTTTACGACCTGGGAGGCTCTGGAGCTGAGCTGCTGTATGACAGGAGGGCTGGGTAATCCACAGGACAATCATTCTTTCACATGCAGGCCAAATATCACCCTGTGCTCGGAAGGCCTATGTGGCTGTCCTCCTGTCTGAGACAGGGGCATCAACCTCAGAGCTTTGTGGAAGCTCATGCCCCCTGCACCCCAAGAAGGGAGGCACTGGGAAGCCTCAACGGGATTTCAGGGATGAATCCAGTCACAGCCACCTTTCCTCCAGTGCTGCAAGACAAATGTAACATTTCTGGGAAACAAAATCACCCATCAAGATGGTTCCCTGGTGGCAGGTGGCTTCAAATGCAATTTATTGCAGGAGAAGGGAACCAGCCATAGCTGTGTTCTCCCCGAAGTAGGCTGGGCAGACTTCCAGAAAGCCAGGCCATGAGGCAGGTTTTCAAAGACCTGGGTCATTGCTGTTCTCTCCTCCCTGCAGAAAGACACCACGTCAGCTCCTCCTGGCAGCTGACTCCCCGGGTTCCTGAACACATGGCCTCATTCATTCACTCACTCATTCCCTCTCTTACTCCACACCATTGATTACGTCCCCGTCCCCGCAGTTGTGGCAGGCACTGGGGACAGAGAAATGAATAACACGGCCCCATTGTCAAGGAACTGAGGTTCTGGTAAGAGGGACAGCAATGCTGGCCAATAACAGAGTGATGGAGCTCGCTTTATCCTCCCCAGCTAGCTTAGGGAGCTCTGGAGATGGCACTACCTGGTTTTAGGATGCTTTCAGTCCTGAGAGGCAAAGCCCCGAGGGTGACCTTTTCAACACCAGCGTTCAGTTATCTCATGTGCTAGAAGGTGAATCTTCCAGAGCTGGCTGACTGTAGCCCTAAGGTCTTTCTGTTTGCTAGATCACCTTGTCTACTAGTTTTTTGCCACATGTTGGCAAGAGGGCAACCACAGCTGCAGATATTTTCATGGCATTCAAGGCAAGAAGAAAGGAGATGAAGTAGCCACAGCCATGTCTGTTTCATTTAACTATCTTTTATTTGGTATCAGGGATCCAAGCACAAGGACCTTGTGTTTGCCAGGCAGGTGTTTATGCCACTGAGCTATATCCCTGGCCCCTGTCTATTCCATTTAATTAAAAAAATAAAATACTCAGTCATCTTTATAGGGAGGATGGTAACGTGGGTCTTTAATGTTGCCAGCACTTATTATGGAGGGAACAAAGGAAGGGAGTAGGAATAGGAAATGAATTAGGAATGTCTCTAAACTGAAGGGGAAGAGTGAAGAGGAGTTGCCAGTAGAGCCTTGGGTGCTGGGGTGTGGGGGAGAAGCTGCTCTATCCAAAGGGGAGAGGGAGACGCAGGTGCTGTGGGCAGCTGCCCTGGGCCTGAGTCTGGGTGCTCAGGTCTGCCCCTGCTCCTTCTCTGTTCTCTATGACTGCTTCCCTGCCCTTGAGTTGGCTGCCTGGAGCTCACTCAGCCGGCAGGGGCCCTGGAAGGAGATGTAGGCCAAGGGAGAGAACAGTGGAAGTGCCTCTCCTTGCCCTGTCTGCAGTGGCTGCACCTCCAGCTCCTGCCCACCGGCCTGCTCTGGTTCCTGCTCTGTCCGGCCACCCAAAGGGATGCGTCCTCCTGCAGGTGGTGACCTTACCACTGCAGTCTGGCTTCTCAGCAGCTCTGCCTGCTATGTCGCCAGTTCCCTCGATTAGATTCTCTCTGTGGATACACTGTGCTTCCCGGTTGGACCCTGATGGAGCCACCTATGCGAAGGGGCCGAGAGGACGTAAGGCAGTTTGGGTCTGGAAACAATGGTCCCAAACAGCAAAAATAGGAAGAGAGGCCAGCATGAGGGTGTGGGTCAGGGGAACAGCTGGGCCAAAGGCAGAGAGGCAAAGGAGAAATGCTGCCTGTGGCCCCAGGTTGACAGGATGAGGGGCCTGGTCGAAAGGAAGCCACGGCTGGAAACCTTGTTGTGTGAGAGGGAAGACCAGATGCCTCCGGGCTGTGCTGGCCCTGCAGCCATTTGCAACCCCAGAGCAGGTGGCACGCTGCTGTGGCCATTGTGCAGACGCAGAGGAAGTGGTGGCACCATCTGGAGCGCTCGACGGCAGATGAGCAGGCGGGCAGGCCCACCGCAGTGTGGTTGCTCATGGCTGCTTCGAGGGGATTTGCTGAGGCCCAGTGCAAGGACGGCTGTGGAGGACTCCATGGCTCTCGCGGTGGAGGTCAGCTGGGTCTGTCAGTTGTGTTTGACAGCAGGCAGCCTCCAAATCTCAGTAGGTTAATGCTACCCCAGTCTTTTTTTCGCTTATGCTGCACACCCACCACCAGGCTGCATGGGGGCTCTGTACAGCTCAGCCACCTGTTCAGTCACAGGGGGCCCCAAGTTCTGCCTGGTGTCTGGAGGGGTACAGAGAGCTCCGCATTACCTCTGAAAACCTCTACCCCGGACACCTGCTGTCCTTGTGTCAGTGGCACCCGCCAAAGTGAGGCACATATTCACTCCTAACTTCAGAAAGGAGAGAAGTGAAATCCTTGAAAACAAAGCGCATGCATCCCAGCCGAAGTGCCCTGCAGCTGCCGGCCAACTGTGCTGCCTCTGCCACTTCTGCTTTGTCCAGGGGAGTCTCTCTCACATTAGTAATAATTAGGGCACCCACACTATGGGAGTAGGTAGCCTTCTTCACTGCAATACAGCTTCCTCAAAGGCAGATCCTTCTGGGCAGTATGATTGTGAAGGTAGCTCTCGCAGACTGTGAATGTAGATCTGTGACCAGCATGTGTCAGAGGCTTCATTAATTATTTGTGAAATAATCAAGAAATAATCAAACCTCACAGCAACCTTGCTGAGGCAGTGATAGTAATGCTCTATATTTTATAAATGAGATATCTGAGGTTGACAGAAGATAGTCGAATTATCCAGAGACGAGGACCTGGATGCAGAAGCCAGTGTAGGGTGGGGCAGTTGGAGATGGGGGTCTCCTTGTGCCTGTGTTTTTTCTCTTTGTGGTAAGATGTGGCTGCCCATTCCTTCGTCCAGGCTGGGGTGGGTGTGTTGTCACCCTGGGAGGCAGGAGCACCGGCTTTTGTGACATTTGCTGCGTGTTTTCTTCTGGCAGTGCCATGGCCCTTTCCTTCCTCAGCCTGATGGGTGTTGGGCACTTAGAGGCTCACATTCCAGCGAATGCGTGGTGGCCTCTCCTCCCTGCCTGCAAATGGCAGAGCGCCCGCGACAGACTGAGATGGAGAGGCTTGGCCCAGGCACACCGGGCCACACACTCGGTTGCTGCTCTGAGATTTCACTGCCTTGACCTTCCCAGTCTCGTTGGTGGCTCGCAGAGGCCTGGAGAGGGGACGTCACCACAGAGGCAGCGGCGGCGCACTGCCTCAGAGCCAGCCGCTTTCTGAGCACCCGACTCCTAGCTAGCCAGCGTGCAGGCACTCTCCTGTGCACAAGCATCCGGAGCTAACACATGAGCATCTCTGGGGCTGCACTGATTCTAGAGTCAGGGCTGGGTGGTTCCTGAGCCCGAGCGGCCCCCGTGGCTTGCCCAGGGAGGCTGTGTGCACGGCCAAGAAGATTGCCCCCAGGGCCCCTGGGGCTGGCACACACCTCTTCACAGACTCTGTGGCTCCTCTGGGGTTCTTTCCTTCCTCCTTGTCTGCCTTTTCTCCTATGGGTCAGGCAGTGTCCATACATTTCTTTTTCTTTTCTTTTTTTTTGTTTCCCTGCACTGTACATGGAGCCTGGGACCTTTGCAGGTGAGGCAAATGCTCTGCCGTTGAGCTCTGCCCCCAACTGTCCACTCTCCTGGTTTGAAGTTTGAAAGCGGCTCCTGTTGAAGGGCCAGAGACTGAGAGTGTCTGGGTCTCTTCTGAACCATGGCCAAGGGATCTTGGTCATTACCTGAGAGACTCAAGATGGGGACTCTTTGGGGTGGTGGTGGCTAGATCTCCCAAACACTGCACAGAGGGGCGTGGCAGTGTGCATGAGCTCCGTCCTCCTGTAGAGGCCTCTGTGTGGCACTGCTCTCTCTTCTCACTCACTGGCCTCCTTTCCAGGTCACTCTGCCTATCGGGCCCTCAGCCTGACCCCAGATGAAAGAAGACCCCTTTGCTCCCTTCCCATTCCCTGAAGGCTCAGTTGGGCCGTCCTCACCAGATGCCTAGAGAAGTGCAGCGCAGCCTCGCCCAGGAGGCTCCTTCCCGATCCGCCCCACTGATCACCGAAGTCTGGCACTGCATATCCAGGTGTACCTTACTGTCTCCTGTTGTCTGCGCTACTCTGCACAAGGCTTGCTCAGTGCCTTCAAGACAGAGGAGCAGAGCCGAGTGCTGGTGCTCTTAGTCCACCTCCTGCTCTCCAGAGGGTGGGTGGACCTTCTGGTCACTGCCCCACGATCATCCACTCACTGATGCCGAGGGAGACGTGATGGGCTGTGTGATGACGCACACGGCAGGGCTCATGTCTGTGGGCGCTGAGGGGGCAGACGGGCATTAAACACGCGGTGACAGGTGGAGACAGTCGGCATCCTCACTCAACACAGCAGGCAGCTGGGTGCGTCTAGGACCAGGGAAGGCTGCCTCGAGGAGGGGGCATTCCAGAGGACATCTGTAGGTATTGGTTTGTCTGAGTGGGAGCAGAAGGACAAAGAATGATCCAGGCAGAGCATGAGTCACTGGATGAACTGAACAAAGACTAGAATGGCTAAGTGGAGTTCGAAAGGAAGAAGGACAGGGACAGTGACAGTTGTTCCTTGATATTCTTGAGAGACGGCTTGCAAACCCACTGCAGATACCAACACACAAGGATGCTGAAGTCCATCACACAAAATGATGTAGTATTTGTGCACAGTCTATGCTGCTCCCCAGATGCTTTAGATGATCTCCAGATGACTTATAACACCCAGGACAATGCAAGCACTGTGTAAGTAGTGGCTAGACTGCCTTGTGTAGGGGACAATGCCAAGAAAAAACTGCGCATGCTCCGTACACTGGAAATTCCTTTTCATCTAGTTATTTTCCATCTGCAGTTGGTTGACTCCATTGACACAGAATCTGGAGACACACAGGCTAACCAAGAGTTAACTGACCCCAAGTATATTCTCAGCGCAGAGAGAGGAGCTGTAGACTGGCCAGATGGAGAAGGTGGGAGGGCAGGCCAGGGCTTCCAGTTTGGTGCTGGAGACATGTCCATATTTTAAGCAAAGACACATCAGGATGTATGTACTTTGTCGCCTGAAGATGATTCCTTGCACGTGGCAGTGGGAGTACCACAGGCAAGGAGATAGGAAAGGCTTCTTGGAGGCTGTTTTCTAACTGCAATGAGACAAGGAGGTAATTTAGGCCAAGGTAGTGCCAAGAGAAAGGAGAGGTAGAAGTGGATTCATGAGATATTCAGGGATTAGAGTCAATAGGTGGCAAGGGAAGATAGATAAACTTTTAATTAAAAATGTCCTTCAATGAGACCTTCCTTGGTGTTATGTGTGTCTGGATGCTCCCCCAAAGCCTTATGTGGTCATAGAGAGGCTTTAAATTTTTTTCTTTTTATTTATCTATTGATTTGATACAGGGTCTCACTTTGCAGTTCAGACTTCCCGTCTCAGCCTCCCCAAACTGGGATTACAGGTGTGTGCCACCATGCCCAGTTTCGGGACCTGCATGGAATGTGGTACTGTTGAATTCAAGTCTTTGCACTTGCCAGGTAGGTGCTTAGACTGCTGAGCTATAAGTAGGCTTTTTGACAGCTGGATTAAGGGTATGTGGTGCTGGGATTGATTCATGGTGTGATGCTGGGATTGAGGCTGTGAGTACTATCTGTCCTAAGTAGCCTGGCTAAAATATAAGGGGCAGAAAGAAGACAGCTGTTTGTCACTTGTTGCTTGCATCTTGGATGATTTTTCTGCCTTCTGCCCATCATGAACTGTTTTTCTTCTGTGATGCCCCTCTGCCTTGCCACTTTGCCTTGGAGCCAGCTGACTATAGGCTGAACCCTCTACAAACCTTACCAAACCTTCTGTATATCTCCTGTGAGCCAAAATAAACCTTTCTTCCTTTATCCTTGGATGTTGGATTTTTTTCAGCAAGGAGAAAAAGTAACTAAGACACTTGCTTTGGGGTCCAGCATCTCCTAGGGGCCAGTCTTTGAGACACAAGAATGACCCTTCCTAAAGAAAGGCAGCAGAGCCAAGACACCAGGGTTCTGGACTTGGCAGCCCAACAGCCTCAGCTCTTTGGCTGGCACAGCTCCCCACTCAGCTGTGCCCCGCACCAGCCCCCAGTGTCCTCTGCAGAAATGGAACCTGTGAGCCCAAGACCACAGCTGGTGTCTGAGCCTGGTATTCTCCAGGAACACCCTTGTGCCTATGTTCTCCCAGATTATTTGCTCTGTAATGCAGCAAAATGACTGCATTACATTATACACATGTAATGACAACTGCATTGTCATTAAACAAACAAATAAGCTATAGAAGTCGTAATGAGTTATCACTTCACACCAGTTAGGGTGGTAATCACCCCAAAGGAAAAGACCACCAGCAGATAATTTGGGGGTTTACCAAAAAAAGCCCACCTCAGATTAAACAAAATTCTGTCCTGGGTGTACACCAAGAAGCATGACAGGCAGGACTGTTAACGGACAGGTGTGTATCCACGTCCTCAGTAGCATTCCTCAATACAGACCTCAGAAGCAACTCAGACATCCAGCAACAAGCAAGCTGGTATGCAGGTGCGATGAAGCATCATTGTTCTCATGGAACACTATTGTTCTCGAAAGGGATGAAATTCCAACAAGGTACACTTTGGATGAACCATAAGGTCGTTATGGGGATATAATAAGCCACACTCAGAAGAGTTACGATTGCATGACTGCAGTCACATGACGTACTTAGAGGACTCAATCCATAGAGACTGGAAGCAGGAAGTAGCTGCTGGGGGCTCCATGGGCAGAGGGGATCAAGGGGCTGTTTGGTGAATATGGATTTTCAGGGTTTTGGAGCTGAATGATGGTGCTTGTGGCATGATGCTGAATGTGCTCAGCTCCACAGAACAGAGCACCTGGTAGTGGTTAAAATGGCAAATGCTTGCTATGCACATTTTGCTATAGTTTTTCCCTTCTTCTTTCTTTCTTTCTTTCTTTCTTTCTTTCTTTCTTTCTTTCTTTCTTTCTTTCTTTCTTCTTTCTTTCTTTTGTGGAACTGGGGATTTAACTCAGTCCCTTATTCTACTGAGCCATCTCCCCAGCCCCTACAGGTTTTTTTTTTTTTTTTTTTTTTAAGTCAAGGATAAAAAAGACAAGGATAAGAGAACAAGTACAATGACTCTCCTTTCCTTGTGCTGGGGCAAACGCCCCATCTGGAGCCCCACAGCTCTTGTACCTTTCCTTATTTTTCAGAGAGGTATCTACCAAAATCATACCTAGCTCTCTCTGACTTCAGACTCTGAAACCTGTTTCATCACAAACCTTTCCCCACACAAGCCTCCATTCATCACAAAAAGGAGCATCCACTTGGCCACAGGTGAACGGTGGCCAGCCGGTGGGCAACATCCCTGCTGTACCGGGCCCAGGTTTGCTGACCATCTCTGGAGCTGTCCACTCCCGATGGTCAGAGCCCCTCCCTGGCCCCAGAGGAATGAGCTGGGGGAGATACAGTTGGCAAAACACATTAGCAGCTTCCCATCTAATTAGTTTTGTGAAAAATTATTTGTTACCTGTTTATTTTCAGCAAAGAGCAATTGGGGTTTCAGGAATGTGGTGACGTGTTTTCCATGAAAAGGAAAATGGCTCTTGCAGCATGATCCAGAGCATTTTCCATGTGGATAATGAGAAGGCATCTGGAGGCCTGGGTCCCAGGAGAACCAGCAAGAGCAGCTGGGTGTCATTAGGCCTCCAGGGGCCACACCCCGGGCCCTGTGTGAGAGCCTCCGAAACACGAACAGGAATAGGATCCTGTTGTCACATTTCTGGGGGCTAAGAAGAGAAGCGTGTAGACCAGGATGGTGTCTGCTTCAGGGCTACATGACTGGGGAACATTCAGGACCCCTCCCACCTTGAGGCCCTCCCCTGTGCTGCGGTCCCTGCCTGGATCCCCTTCCTCTCCTCATCTTCCTGGACAACATCGATCTATGTTGTAAGTGCCACCTCTAGTGGCATCTTTTTAGGAAAAGCCTTTGATTAGGATGTGGCTGACTGATGGGACTCCTCTTGGTCTCTGGACTGGCCACAGATTTGTAAATGCATTGATCATCTCTGTGGTTTCTAGGTGGGGCTTGTGGCTAAGTGTCTCAGCAGATCTGAAAACACTGGCTGAAGAAGAGGTGACTGACATGGAGCAGGGCCTATAGGCCGAACTGGGGTGGGAGGCTCCCTAGAGGAGGGGGCTTCGAGCCAATGTCAGCAATTAGAAGGTGTGGCTGAGTAGCAGGAAGAGTGTGTGTCAGCGCTTGGCATGGGTTTGCTCACCTACCCTACTCTAAGTTTTCTGAGGGCAGATGTGAAGTCACAGGGGGCAATGAGTCCCTATCTCACCTCTATCTGACCTAGCATGGATATTCATAAAGTACTTGTTGAAAGAATGAACAAAGACAAAATGATGTAACTGAAGTTACTGCCATAATGTTGGCCAAAGCGAAGATGTGACTCCGAATTTCCCATCCTGGGCATCAGTTCTTTTTTGGGTACATGCCCAGGGGGAGGGATGTGGCTTATTAGTACCCTCACACCAAGCTACATCCTTAGCCCTTAATATATATATATATATATATATATATATATATATATATATATATACACTTAATCCCAAGGTTTTGCTGTTTGTTTTATTGAAGACCTGCCCTTCTTATGTTAGAAGAGCTTCCTATATTACAAGTCCCCTTTCACTACCTGGTAGAAACCAGAATTCATTTTCCCAGTGTCCCTTGCAGCTAGGGACTGTCATGTGACTGGGACTCTACCAATTAGAGATGCTGAAGGTGCCTTCATTGGCAGGGCAGCATTAGGAGCAGACAGGAGATTGCACTTGGAAGGGATAGCATGCCCTGCCTGTGGTTCCCATTAGATGCAACTGCCACCACACCAGCAGCTCAGCTGCCACAAGGGTGTCTTGCACAGAGGCTACACCAAGACTCTACCACTGCTCCCTTGAAGGCCTCACATCCTTTCACTACGTGACAAACAGTACCTGTCTGTTCCTAATACTGCCCTGCCAATGAAGACACCTTCAGTATCTCTGATTGGTGGAGTTCCAGTCACATGACAATACCTAGCAGAATCTGTGATTTACATAGTGTCCTCTAAAACATTTTACTTCAGCTGAGAGCAGCTAGAGTGGGTCCTGGTGCCTGCACCTAAGAGCTGTGACGGGTGCACCTTCCGACTCAGGGAACCTGTTGCTCCAAACCACACAAGCTTGTCTGAGTTCTGGATATGGTCATGGGTGTCTGTTCCTCCATATTGGTTGGCAGTCTGTTAGCTTTCTCTCTTTATCTATGACATATGGTTCCTGGACATTTTCAAAAGCTTGGAGAGCCACACTTTTGAGAGACTTCACTTTGAACCACTAATTTGAAGAAAATATCTCAGGCACTGGTTGTGACCTTCACATTCACTGAGGGCCAATGCCATTTAGCATTCTGTCAGGTGATTTCAGTGAATATGGAAACGGAGACAGACATGCATTGCTTCTTCCAGAAGCCTAACCTCACAGGTGGCAAAGCTGGGGAATGAGCAGGGGCTGCAGCAAAGTCTTTGATATGCGGTAACCCTGAGTGTAAATCTCAGCTTGGCCATCTCAAACTGTGTGCCTTTTGTCGCATAATTTAAACTCATTGTGTCTCCGTTTTCTTTACCTGAAAAATTGGAATAATGTCTGCTCCGATGGATGGTGTGAGAGTTAAGTGAAACAATGCTTGTTTGACAAGACACAAACATTGATGCGCTCTCCTGGATCTGTTTTGGATTCCCGCATAAAATTTGCCCCTGAACTTGATAACATAGCAGTCATTTGTCTGCTCCTAATTCAGCAGTCGGACAAGGCAAAGCATGCATAGCTCGGTTACCCTGCATCCAGAAGGGCCTCATGAAAGGTCTCCTCTTGGGCTGAGATGGCTGTACCAGCCAGATGCTCAATGGCTCCCCATGCCCCTTCCCCCTCTCTTCTCTTAGCTTTTGGTCTGTTCCCCCACAGGGTCCCTCTATTCCTGTGCATCTGCTTGGATGCTAGCAGGCAGTTGAGGGCAGCAAGAGAGTGGAAATAGAAGTTTGCAAAGGCATTTCAGGGGATGCACGCGAGTTCCCTGGGTCTCCTATGGCTGTCCAGTGGCCCCAGCTGGTTACATCCTGTTCCAACTTGGTCCACACACTGAGACCTCAGGGAGGCCCAGTCCACTGGGGCCACAGTGCAAATTCTACAACATATCTCCAGATCCTTTCTGGTTTTCTTGCCCTTCCTCCTATTGCAACTCCCAAGAGCATTTGTAACACGAGAAAAAGCAAAGAGGGAAAGAAAGGATCTTCCTGGCTTTGGTTTTCAGGAGCCCTTCAGGGTGTGGGTCACACCCCAATCTTTCTTCAAGAAAGAGAGGGGTTGATCTGAAGCTGATTTTGCTCTATAAAATAACACGGAAAAGTTCTCAGCACCCTCTAAGACTATGAACGTGAAAAAGAGATTAAGAAAAACAAGGCAAACTAGGAAGCAGTTCCTCAAATAATGTTGCTTTTTACCTTTGTGTTATATTTGATTTTTAAATTGATCAATTTATTCATTACTATGATTTAACAATACAGATGGTACAAAGATGAGAGTTTGATCCTAGCCCCTGTCTCAGTTATTTTTCTCTCATGGCTGGAACAAAATACCCAACAGACAAAATTGAGGAAAGAAAGGTTTATTTAGCTCACAGTTACTGGAGGTTTCAGTTCATAATCAGCTGGCTCCAAGGCAGAGGGGCACATGGCAGGGGGCAGCAGTTCCTGGCTGTAGAAAACGGCAAGAGCAAAAAGGAGGAGCAGCGGCAGAGAGCAGGCCTCTCTCCCTCCCTTATATTATGTTCAGGCTACCTGCCCCAGGATGGTGTAGCACTCACACCCATAATCCCAGGAGCACTCACTCATAATCCCAGCACTAGATTATGAATTCATCACAAACCCTAGAATCCCATCCTATGACTGTATGAGGCTTTGGGGGACACCTATACACAAACCATGATAGTCACCCAAGTGTGATTTTTGTTAGGGGTTCAAACTGGCCTATCCCCACTTAGCAACTCCAACATCAATGTATGTATGAGAAAGGAATTTCTTTTCACATTTTCCATACCAGGTATTATCAAACTTTTATTTATCATACAGTAAATTATGGTATCTCATAACATTCTCCTACGAGAGATTGGGCGTATTTTCATTAAAAGAAAAATATTAGTATTTTTTTCCCACTAAGTTCTCTGATCATAGTTTTAGTCCAGTTTTCCCCTGGCTTGTAAACTGTCCTCCATGTGAGGGAGTTCTGGCTCAGTGGGAGTCCACACGCCTGCCTTTCCATCCTGTCTGACTCCCCATGATAGAATCTGGAACACCTGCCTGGGCTATGAGTCTGAACACTGGATTTCAATCCAGTGCTTTATCACACTCTCCCAGTGTGAGCACCTCAAATTAACTGAGAAGACAAATTGGTAGGTTTGAGCGATTATGGGAGTTTCTAAAAAGTAGAGGAGAAGAGCATATTAACCTGCCATCTTCCAAATTCAGAGCGGGGATTCCTAACCTCTTTGCTGCGAAGGGTCTTGGGGATGCGCCTGTGAGGACCCCGATAGTTTGGGATCACGTTTGTCCCCAGAGGCTGGTGGAGTCTTGAGCTAGTTGTTTACATAGGGACACTGTAACACTCGGGTATTCTGGCTACCCCTGCCACGCCTCCTCTCCCATCTCAGTCTGTTTGGAAGTGGATTCACTGTTTCAGTGCAGAAGGATGAAAAAAATGAAGGTCTGAGTGATGAAATAAAACAGCAACCCTCAAGGCACAGCTCTAAGTGTTCTGAGTGCCTTGTCTCATGCAGGCCTCTTAGTAATCCCTTCTTGTTTTTTTAAGTCATGGAAATAGAGGAACAGAGAGATCAAATACCTTACCCAAGGTCCTACGCTTGGTACATGAGAAGCCAGGTTCCAATCTCAGAAACCTGGCTCCAGAGACACTATTTTTTTTTTCCCTACTCTGCAAGTATGATTCATCTTACCTGGAGCCAGCTGAGTATTGTTTGCTGTGGTCCTCAAGAGGTAGAATGACTATTCCAGCAACATCAAATAGGGTTCATCAGGTGCGCAAACTCTGCTTTGTGGCAGCTGCCTGCGGCAGTGGGTTGAAAAAGACCCAGGTTCTGCTGGAGGGAGCTGATTAATGGCATCTGCCGCTTAGAACACAAAAGTAGCAAAGAGCACACCTCTTTTTAGTTTCTTATTTTTGTGCGCTGTCCCTGATCTAGTCTATTGGAATCGTTGGGCCCTGGATTATGTAATCACTCCCCACTACCTGGCGGCCCGGGCTCCTCCTGCCCTAACCGTCGCTTCTTGTTCTTCTTTCCACGCCCTGCTCTCTGCCTTTGCTTCTCTGTGCTGCCTAAAACAGACCCTTTCCCTCCCCCTCCGTGGCCTTGCCCTGCTGCTCCTGTCACTGTGAAGCCGCTGATTTCTCGGATTCTGTCTGTGGTGTGACATGAGACTAAGGGTTTATGAAGTAGTCAGGGAAGGACCCCAAGAGCTCTTGAAGCTGGCAGCTGGCAGGGGAGCCTGTCCCTAGCCTCTGCACCCCAAGAGTCTAGCACAGAGTCTAGTGTAATTTGGATGCTGAAGAAAATATTTATAAAATGAACAAAGCAGCGAGTTTTAGTTTTCTTTAGCTGTTCATTGTGCCAACTCTTTGTGAGTAGGGGTCGCGCTACCTAATTCTTTTGCGTTCTCCACAGTACCCTTGTGGTGGACAATAATTTCTTACAATCTGAGGGGATAGAAAATGAGGGACTAAAACCTTCGCAGAATGGTTATTGTGCAATCTGAATGAGATGGAGAATAATAAAAGCTTATAACAGGAACTCAATAAATATTTGACTTATGAATAGTGATAATAACCATAATCGTGCTGCTTGTTGGTTTAACTGTCTTAACTGTACAAAAAGCTATTTATTTTATGCATTATTCAGTGCTTCTTTTTCACCGTCAATATTCATATATAATTTATATCAGTTAGCTTTGGCTGTGTAACAAACAACCCAGGAGCTCTATGGTTTAAAACAATAATGGCTTTATGTACTTGAACTGAGTTCTATGGTATATAATTTATGTTTCAATGAAATGTTTAAATATAAATAATAAGTGATATTACTTATTTATGATAAATAAGAAGCAATACTGTTTATTTAAAATAAATAATAATAAACAACTGGTATCAAGGAGAATGTACTTTTTGCTTAACAAATTAGTAAAAATTTGTGTAAGGGTCTATGAGTGATCAAAACTAGTGTCATAATAACACAGAGTCATCCTTGGCCCTTTCTCCTTGTCTCACTAGTACATAGTGGGTTTCCCTGGCCCCTGTCGTGTGGCCCTACAGCATATTGGTGTAGGACATTTCCCATAAAGCAATGTGATAATATAATCCAGAGCCTTGAAATGGAGCTTTGCTCTCTAATCCAGTATTTCTATTTTAAAACAGTTCCTCTCAAGAGTCAGAGGGCACAGTATTCCAGAGTCTCTTTGCCAGTACACTCAAGGCGATAGACTGTCAAAGTAATATAAATGTCCATCCATAGGGGATTGTAAATAATGCTACAAATAGTATTTTATTGTAACAAAAACAACTCTGTGTCAAAATAAAATAAAAAGGCGGTGAAGGAGATTTAGTTCACTGGAAGAACTGTTTTCTAGGTTGTGTGAGGCCCTGGGCCCAGTCTTCAATACTGGGGGGGAAAAGTGTTCTAATTTCTAACTTAACCAGTGTGGGCCAATATCTTTTTAAATGTATTTGGTTGTTGCAGGGTCTCACTATGCCGCAAGGACTCATGTGATCTGCTCCCCCATGCTGGGATTATAGGAGTGTGCCACTAAGCCTGGACTCTGGGTGGCTCAGCCCATCCAGGGGGTGAAGCTAGCATGGCACCATGCCTGGGATTGAACCGTGGTCCCTGTGTTTGCCTAAGCTTACCTAAGCAGGCACTTTAGTCTGCTGAGTTATCTCACTGGTCCAGTGTGGAAGAGTATTAAAGCCAATCAGTCAAAAATACAAGAGCTCTCTGGCCCCTCTCCCTCTCTCTGTGGGCCTAAAGGAGAACAGAAATTTACAAAGACAAAGATATTTTGTTCCTCCTCCACCAGCAAGGACAAGAGGTAATACTGCAGAGAGCCTGAGCCCCTTGCTGACCTGGAGGTTGCATCAGAGCTCTGTACATCAGCAGACTTAACTGACCTGCCTTTGCCTGCCATTTACCCCCACCTCCCAACCCGCTGCCAATGGAGACACAGTCTTTTCCTTACTGGTCTTTGTCCCAAGTGCTCTACAAACTTTAAATCTGCCCCTTTGAGAACTGCCTATTGTCTGGTTTCTCCCAGGAATGTCTGAAATGTGCATACGATACAAATATCTTTTGATATTTCTGTTGATAATCTGGTGGGAACATAGCAAAATGGATCCATAACAACTGAAAGCCTGCTGGAGGTTATCTGGACTCCCCATGGGAATATCTGCATCATATTGTGGAAGATGTATTGGGATTACATCTCTGTTTCAGCTCCCAAATGCTTAGGCTGACAAGGAGCAAGAAGTGTCAAGTTGGAATACTAATGAGATGCCTGGTGGCTAGGGGGTCCCTAGCTTAGGTGGATGCTGGTCCCCGAGACCTGGACTTGATTAGAGAGTTACAACTTTTAGCCACACCTCCCCTTTCCTAGAGAGGAGTTGAAGGTTAAGTCAACTACCAACAGCAAATGATGTAATGTGGCCTATGACATGAAGCTTCCATACAAATCCAGAGATCCAATCAGGAACATAGGGTGGAGCTTCCAATCAGGAACATAGGGCGGAACTGGGAGCTTCCAATCAGGAACATAGGGCGGAGCACCCACAGAGGGCCAAGAAACCCACTTCTCAGCCTGTGGAGATAGCTCAGTGGTCTAAGCACCTGCCCAGGCAAGCTCAAGGACCCAGGCTTGATCCCTGGTACCTCATGCTGAGCCAGCCACCAAAAGACGTGGTGGTGCATGCCTGTAATCCCAGCACAGGGGAGGCTGAAATAGGAGGATGACTATGAGTCTGAACTGCATAGTGAAACCCTCTATGAAATACATAGAAAGAAAAAGAAAGAAAGAAAGAAAGAAAGAAAGAAAGAAAGAAAGAAAGAAAGAAAGAAAGAAAGAGAGAGAGAGTCCCCTTCTCTTCCCCTCATGCCCACCCCTCTTCCTTCTGGAAGTTCACCTATACCCTCTGTGATGTCATTTATAAAAATGAGAGGCATGGCTGAAGCCTTTCCCGGAGATCTGCAAACTGCTCCAGCAAATTGATCAGATCTGTAGGCCACAGGGAGGTCACGCAGAAGTATAGGTTACAAACGTCCACTTGATGGCATCAGAAACGGGCGTGCAATCTGTAGGACTGAGCTCTCAATCTGTGGATCGACACTATCATCTCCAGATACCATCAGAAGGGAGTGGAATTACAGGACACTCATCTCGTGGCTGCTGGAGGATGGTGGGGTCTGTGGGACACCTCTGATGTCTGGTGTCACAAGGGCTGTGTTGAGAGTAGGAAAAATACTGCCATTTTTCTAACATCTCAGAGTAGAAAAAAATGTATGGTTTCATTTCCTATCTGACTATATAGAGTAGATATCCACATGTGCATGGAACAAAGAATATAGTGTTAACAGTAGTTATGAAAGATTAAAGCCTGTAGTGATTTTTTTGCCTGAAATTTTGTGGGTCACGTGTGTCTGTCCTCATCCAGCAGGCTGGTCCAGACTCCCAAGTGCGATGGCTCAAAGTCCCAAGGGCATCAGAAGTGGAAGATGCAAGGCCCCTTGGGGCCCGAGCTTAGAAATCACAAGTTGTTTTCATTGCATTCCATTGGTCCAGGTAAGACAGGGCCAGCCTGGACTCCCACCGTAGTGAGATGCATGACTTCGCCTCCTCTTGGGCAGAGCTGCAGAATCAGGGTGTTTTATGTAACCTACCAGGTACTGGTGCTGCGGATTCATTTATTTGACAACTATTTACTCTCCACCCTGCACTGTGCTAGATACGTGGCTGTTACACTCAATAGGGAAGAGAGATGTGCATCTTATTCAACTGCAGTTTTCTGTCCCCAGGTGCAAACACAGAGTAGATGCTCAGGAAATATTTGGGATAAGAAGGGTGGAGCTGCCACGCCCACCAGCCCCCTACCACACGCTAGCATCATCTTTCCTCTCCCTGTTGTTGCTGTGTCACAAGGCATGAGTGAACATTCACAGTCTTGCACGAGAGAAGGGAAGGCTTCTCTCAAGGCCAACAGCGACATGCTGAACTGTCCAGGGACAGTGCAAGCAAACTGCTCGTGGTGCCACCTTATGCTGGAGAAGAAAGTAAAGATTTGTTCATTTAGGAGAAAATTATTATTCTGGATTTAGACACAAGCAGATAGACATCTGAAAAGATGCCATTGATGTTGCCATTGATACAGTTCTCATTGCTCCACAAGACAGCGTGGCTGGGTTGAGCTCCCCAAAATGAGTTTCAGAGGGGAGGCCAGCCAGAAAGACAGGGGAAGGTGTGTGTGCGTGCATGTGTGCATGTCTATGTTTTGGGTGCATGCGTGCACCCACATGTGTGTGTATAAGAGACAAAGAGGAAGAGGAGAAAAACATAGAGAATAAGATCTTTTTATCCCTGAGAACAGAACACAGAAAGCCTGTGATGATGTTGGTTTGCTTTAGGTTTTGCATTTATTAAATTAAGGGCTTAGTCCTGAGGGTCTCCTCCTCTGGGGAGAAGGTGCTTGGAGTGGAATCTGCTGCCTGCATCTGTCCCCTATCTGTGTCATCAGAGGCAGCTGCCCACGGAGGCAGAAGTCACAATCTGTGCCACATACAGAGCAGGCTTTTCCTCCGAGGGCAGCTCATGGCATCTCCCCCATCAGAGAAATGCTTGGTGGTGACCCCATTTGTCCTGGTGTTCTGGTAGCCAATGAGCGTAGAACACCTTGGAAGGCCAAGAGAAGGCAGCTGGTAGGCGGACTAGGAGAATGTGAGTGCTGCTACCTCTGGGCTCGTGCAGCATGTAATAGCACATGTGCAATGGCCGAAGAATGTATGACTTACACTCTGTCAACTCTGCTGCTAATAAATAGGTAAAGGTAGGGCAAGCGCTGAAGCTTGCCCCCTTCCCTTTCCTTTTGCATGGAAGGGAGCTAATCACTGTGTCTGTTTCATAGGGTTATTGTGCGCTTGTAGATGCCAGACAAGCTCTGCCCTCTGACGATTCGTTCAGTAAGCAGTGGCCCAGGACATTAGCAGGTATCTGGGTGGAGGCAGAAACCTCAGCACGCAGGTGCCCAAGAACCAGCTGAGCTTTGAGTTCTTCAGCCTCCACCCCATCCCACCCTCGGAGGCTGGCGGGTTCCCACTGCAAGAGTAGGATGAGATTGCAGAAGGTGGGGCACCTTACGTTGTAGAGAGCCAGAACTCTCCAGAGCAGGAAATGACTCTGTGGCTGCTAATGAGTGTCCTGTCCCTCACGGTATGTAAGTAGAGGTTGGATGAGCAGCTGGCAAGGACTT
Organism: Ctenomys sociabilis; assembly: GCA_004027165.1. Classification (NCBI taxonomy): domain Eukaryota; kingdom Metazoa; phylum Chordata; class Mammalia; order Rodentia; family Ctenomyidae; genus Ctenomys; species Ctenomys sociabilis. Next base: position 85,013 of record PVKA01002119.1, read on the forward strand.
GTGGACGGGATTTGGTGTGGCAGGTGGACAGATGCCCCCTTCGCGTTTCTGGATTTAGATAGGCAGCTACCGCCCGGGGGTCAGGTCTCTACCTCATGACTCACATTTGATGTGTTCCTCTTCCATGCCCTGGGTGAATTCTCCACTCCACCCTCCCCGCCAGGTGAAGCAGTAATGAGCACTCAAGATATCCACTCTGATGATAGGCTTGGAGAAGGTACAGTTCTTGTTTATTTTTAAATATAACTAGCATTATGTTTTCCTGTATGGAAAAATGTTATTTATTTAGTACAGGATCTCTCTATGCAGCTCAATTTGTAGTGATCCTCCTCTCTCAGCTTCTCCAGCACTTGGATTATAGGTATGTGCCACCATGCCAGGTTTCAGGGGCCAGTATGGCATGCCTGGTATTCTAGGGTCTGCACTACATGCTTTGCCAGAGATTGAACCCAGGTCCTTGAGCTTGCCAGGCAGGCACTTAGACCACTGAGCTATCCCCCAGCCCCTGGAAAAATCTTTTGACAGGTGGTTAACATTTGGATCTATATCTAGCCCTATGATCCAGATCCTTTGAAGTTAACCCCGGTTTTGTAGAATTCTCACACTGGGCCACTTCTACCAGAAGAGGTTTTCTCACCTCTGAGCTCACCCCTGGGTGCTCTGAGAATGGCATGCTGGGAAGCAAGGGCTGTCAGTACACTGAGTTAGGTCTCAAACTTCCCTTTCTCCCAAAGCCAGAAGAAGTGCCCCTCATCCAGAGTACCATCCTCCTAAACAATTTTTTTTTTTTTTTTTTTTTTTTTTTGGTAGTGGCAATTGAACTTGGGACCTTGCACTTGCCAGGCAGGCGCTTGTGCTGCTGAACTATATCCCCAATCCCCATCCATCCAAACTTGACCAAGCATCCAAGTGTCTTAGCCCACCTCATGCACATCCATCCTGTCTCACCTCAGCTGGGTCACACCTACCTTGGCAGATACAATTTCAAACTTCCATTCTCGTAAGCAATATGTTACCTGTGGATACCAGGTAACAATGGGGCTCAACCTGCCCCTTAAAATCAACAGGAGCTCTCCTTGAAAATCCACCCTATCCCAAGCCATTCCCTGGGTTTCAGCTCTTTTATGTAGCTTCCTCTAGTACCATATAGGTGCAGGCATAGGTGTCCCTTAGGTGCAGCTGTGAAGTTCTGCCCTCAGAGGCCACCGTTCGGCAGATTCTGACTGTGCTTTGAGGCTGGGCAAAAGCAGGTTCTACACTGCTCAACAGTTCAGCATTGCTGTGGCCACTATGCCCCACTGCTCTATCACTTCTGCCCTCATGCGCCCCGCTGGCCTGCCTACCTCTTCCCACCACAGCTGTCTATGTCCTGCTCCACACCACTAGGCTTCTATGCTTCTTTGGCTTTATTCCACTCCCTGGGGCCTCTCCCTCTACCCATAGTGGCTGACTCCTGTATTTTTCTAATCTAAGGTAGCTCTTCTGGTCTGAGGACCTTCGGGGGCAAGCCTGCTCCCTCTTTACAGCACCATTTTTGCTGGTGGAGAGGAGTCCATGATAATCATGCATTTACTGACTCCTCCTTGGCTTATGGGACAGTAAATAAAGCTACATTCATGTTGTAGGTGGAGTTGGCCACCTATCTCTTGGAAACACAGTCCACACTACTTTGCAGTGCCCACCAAGAAACCAAGGCTTGTGTGAGGGTCCACAACACCCTTTTATTGGGCCATACTGTGCCCACGAGGGGTCAGAGCAGACATCTGCTCTTGGGGCTCTGGTGCAATCTGCTAAGTATGCATTCCAGAGACACAGCACACTCAGTGGAGCTGCTGCAATTAAAGCCTGGCAAGGCCAAGTGAGCTGTGATTTCCTTTCTTAGTAACCTAACAAGCTTTTTGGTTTTGTCCTAATTAAAACACTTTTTCCTCTTTGCTTCTCTCTCTCTCTCTCTCTCTCTCTCTCTCTCTCTCTCTCTCTCTCTCTCTCTCTCTCCTGCCTCTCTCTCTCTCTCTCTCTCCCTTCTTATGGTACTGGAAATTAAACCCCAGAGAGAGGTTTTTAAAATCTGTTTAAACTTTGGGGCAAGGTCTTGCTAAGTTGTCCGGGCTGGCCTTGAACTTCCGATCTTTCTGCCTCCTTCTGGGTAGCTAGGATTACAGGCATGCGCCCATATTTCCAGTGGAACGATTATTTCTTGAAACCCAAGCAGAGAGTCTTCATTCAGTGATTGGCTGGGCTCTCTCTCCATCCTGTTTTCTTTCCCATTCAAGGCTCCAGGGCCACCCTCATAGCTTCCTGTTCCTCTCCTGCGAGAGCAGCACACTCCCTTTTGACCAGTGAAGGGTTCTCCAAGAGTCCCTTGTCTTCTAGCTCTGGCGCAGGTTTACCTCCTGTAGATACTTTGTGTCAATTTGGCTGAATAGGCTTGGGCAGTCCTGGCCGTGGGGCCGGCCCTGCAGGGCAGTGGGGGTTGGCCCTGGGGCATGACTGGTTCCAACCTAGGGTGCATAGGCGGCCCCAGAGTGACTCGGCACACGTGTATAAAAAGGAGCTGAGTAAGACTTCTCTGCTGCCTCCACCCCATCTCCTTGGAGAAGTCCTGATTTTCCTCGGTGAGCTTTGGAGGAGCTTGATTTTCTCAGTGTAGAAGGAAGACAGAGGCTTGATGGATGCAGCTGCCGCAGTTGCTCCTCCTCTGCTCTTCATTGTTTTCTGTTATCATGAACTGTTGCCCTTTGCCTTGGAGCCAGCAGAATATGAACTGAAACCTCCACAAACTGTGAACTAAATAACCCTTTCCTTCCTTATGGGTAGTCTGTCCAAGCAAGGAGTGAAAAGTAACTAAGACAGAATTACTCTTCTCTTGTTGCTGGGAACAAATACCCGACACTCAAAATGAGACAAGGAAAGGTTTATTTAGCTCAATTACCTGAGGCTTCTGGTAACTGAGCTAAATAAAATAGCCTGAATTACGTAGCAAGACCTCAGAGCCTTATTTGCTCAGGAGAGAGGGTCAGTGCTTCTGTCTTCTCCAAACATCTCCTCTCTGCCTGAGGTGGCCTCGATCGCATACACTGGTCCTGCTCTACAGGGTCCAGAGGAGCGGCTGGGGAGCTGCTGTGTTCAGGATGACCTTCACCACACCTCCAAGGGATTCTGCTGGCCTTGGAGGGTGGGCAGAGCACGTGCTCCCAGTTTAACAGTTCGGGCCTCTCTGGCTCCGCCCCCTCAAGTCCCGCCCTGGTCATCCGGCCCCGCCCTTCAAGTTCCTCAGCTGGGTCTGCCCCATGACTTAGACGAGGCTTTGGGGGGACAACTAGACAGACACCATAACACCATCTTTGCTAATACCTCTTCTAAATGCCAGCTCAGGGCAGCAAGCAAGGAGGAATTAAAATAAGCCCAGAGAGGTTGTCAATTAGTTTCTTTTTTATTCTTTCTGTATTTTAGGGTCTACAGGGTGTTCAGGGTCTCACTACTAGATCGGACTCAGTGATTCTCCTGTTTACCGCCTCCCAAGTGCTGGGATTACAGGCGTGCACCAGTCCCAATCACCTTCTCAGCCCGCCTCGAGGCCAGCACGCCTGGGGGGGAGCAGAGAGGGGGGAGGAGGGATCAAAACCTCGGCCCCTGCGCCTGCTTGCAAGCACTTTAATCCGCTGAGCTATTTGGCCAGCCCTCATCAATTTACTTCTTAACCACTGTGGTGCCCGAATGAGACAAATCCAAGTAAATGGTAATTGGGAGCCCAGCATTTACGGGCAAAGTCAGACCTCAGATATACAGCAGACTGCATGACGCATGCTTCAGAGCACAGTCTGCGGCAAGATGATCCGAATTCTCCCTCTGCCAGGCACGTGACCTGGGAAGCTACTTGTCCTGTCCTTAGCCTCCCAGCCTCAAACCTGTACGAAGCAAATGCCAGCTCTGGTATTGAGAAACAGCAATGGCGACTATTTATGTGTTAAGGAGGAGTTGAATGTATCCCTCTGTAGCATCCCAGTGTAATCTCTTCCAAGAGAAGGCTCACCGACGTGTGTAACTGGGGCCATCCAGGGGAGTGTGCCACTCTGGTGAGTGGATCTGGGTGAGAATTCGTTGGGCTGCAAGCAACAGATGCGCTCAGGCAAACAAAGCCAAAGAGATTTGGTTGGCTTGCTGGCTGTGTCCAGGAGCAAACCGCGAAGGGCAGAGATATAGCGGGAACCTCGGGGACAGCTGGATCCAGCGACCCGCAGGCGCTCAGGATGGCCTTTGGCTGTCATTGCTGCTCTCCGCTGAGTGTTTTCTTTTTTTAGTCAGCCTGGGTGTGTGGGTGTCTTGGGGAGTTCTTCCCATGCCTGTGGAGAAAGGAAACCCTGGCAGGGTCTCTGGACACTCCCTGCTGTGGTGCCCCATTCAGGTGCCCCTGGGATCCAGGGCAAATTGCTCGCCCCTTCCCAGCATGCCACCCACCCATGCACCCAGGCCTGCAGCAAGACCAAGCAGTGGTCTCCTGGGGAAGACATTTGGAAATGCAGGAGCACCTCCTGCCACAAACTGGCCCGCCATCTCCCACAGATCCCCGAGCTGGGCTTCCAGGCTGAGGTCAGATCTTCGGAACTTCTTTGGAGGTTGCTGACATCCAGGTGGGAAGGGTGGGGTCCAGATCCCCTTTCCAGATGAGACCTTGCTGTGGGGCACCTGGAGTTAAAGCATCTGGAGGTATTTCCAGGCTTTGAAGCTTGATATAGAGACTGCTTTAAAGCAAGAGTGTAGTCCCACATGCCCTGCCGGCCCCGCCCCCAAACATGCTGAGCTGCTCACAGTATGGGTGTGGTGACACCTGCCTGTAATCCCAGCACTGGAGAGGCTGAAAACACAAGGATCACTGTGGTTCCGAGCTGTGTAGTGAGACCCTGTACCAAATACAAAATAAGTAAATAGATAAATAAATAGCCAAGAGCCCCTGGCCCACGGGGTCAGGGGATGGAGGAATGGAAGGGCAAGAGGGCAAAGACAGGTCAAGGCAGAGGCTCTGGGCCTGAGAGATCAGCCTGGGCAGCTTTAGGATAGGAGCCTGCAGACTGCCACGGGGACACTGCCCTGGGAAGGAAGGGTCTATGTTGGTACAGCCCTGCTGGAGAATCGAAGCTTTGTCCACTCTGGAGGCCTTTTGAAATGCTCTCCATGAGCTAAGAATAAAATCCTAGCCACAGTGTGAGGACAGCTATCTCCAACTCGGCCTGAATTCTGACTCACTATGGCTCTCTGTGCCTTGTGCTTCATGTGCCCAGCCGTTGGATGCAATCATAATCATAATCATAATCATAATCATGCAGAGACAAGGAGAGGTCTCTTTTCTTGGGCTTGGGACCAGATCCCTCTGGGTCCTCTGATCATAGGGTTCCACTGTTTCACCCAGGTTATATACCATGGTAGAGCTCCTTAGCGCTTGCTAGTTCCTACCCTTCAGTGGTTTACTTCCTGCCCTTCTAGGCTTCCTAGGAAACCCCTGAACTTTGGCATACTGCCTTGTGCCTCCATTGCATCCCCAGTGGTAGCAGGTGCATTGTGGGGGAATTGAGTTAGATTCTGCTTCGTGACTGGGGAGAGAGAGAGGAAGGTAGCATTCAGGGTCCAAAAGTTCGCATCTCAAGAGAATAGATGGTTTCATAGGATTTGCCCATGAAAATAATTACATGTATTAATTGTACTATCTGCTGGCAAGATAGCTCAGCAGACTAAGTGCCTGAGTAGGCAAGTGCAGGGACCGGGGTTTGATCCCTGGCACTATATGCTGCACCAGCCCCACCCTCAGGAACACTGAGCTGGCCACTGAGTCTTTGCATGGTGGCACACACCTGTTATCCTAGTGCTGAAGAGGCTGAAAACAGGAGGATTACTATGAGTCAAGAGGCATAGTGAGACCCTGTACCAAATACATTAAAAACAGACTGTATGCATCAAATAAGTGCAAAATCCCTGTTTTGCACATGCAAACCTCTGCCCTTCTGTACTTGTCAGCATGACCTGTAATGTGAATAATTAAAGGTTATCATGAAAATAAGAGTCACTGCATATTTTTATACAATAAGAGAGTTCTGAAGAGTTGGAATCTCCTCAAACTCTCACATCAGACAATTCTCTTGGATATTTGCAAGGCAGAGTTCTCCAACATCACGCAAAATCACCATTTCTCATCTCTGGCTTGACCTGAGGCCAAATGTCCTTGGCCATCCACTCACAGGAGACAGAGGCAGTGGAGGGAAGGTTGATACCCAGCTCCAGGAGAGCTCTGTAGGCCCCTTACATCCCCAGCAGTTGTTTAATTTAAAACATTGAAGCTGCAGACCCTGAATCTAAACAAGAGACTTTTTGTCCATCATGCCAAAACCTAGACGACTGCTGACTAGAGTTAGGGTGCGGAGCCCTCTTCCCAGGTCCTGGGGATACAGGCCTATATCTATGAATGCGCACAGCAGAGGCTGAGGCGGAGACAAGGGCTAGGGTGTGGAATGCAAGCAGTGATGACCAAGAGTTTCCAAGCCCAGGAGGACACCAGCTCTCCTCACAGGCAGTGTAAGTGCACATCTCACACGTTGACATCATCTCTCTGTGTACTTCTGCTCCATGTCTGCTGATAGAAAATACTGGAAAAGAAAATTGCCTCTGTACTGAATATGTACAGACATCTTTTCTTGTTATTATTCCCTAAGCAATACCATATAACAATTATTTACATATCGTTTACATCACACTAGATGTTATGAATAATCTGGAGGCGATTTAGATATATACAGTAGGATGTGGGTGGGTTCTATGCAAATACCATGCTATTTTACATATGAAATTTGAGCATTCTTAGATTTTGTACCTGAGGGGATTCTGGATCCATCCCTTGTAGGTAACAAGGAGCAACTGTGCAGGTTACTGTTCTTCAAAACTGTATGATGCTGTTGTGCTGCTGAACTGCAGATTTACTCTGCAGCCCTGTAGGGTTCAGAGTTGCTCTCTGTGGCTGTGATATGCTTGCTCTCTCTGGCTCACCCTGCATGTCCGACTGCTGGCATGGATGCTGTAAGGGTGAAGGCTGAAGCTTCCAACTCTGGGATGCTCCACTGTAGAAGCTATAGAAAAGCAAAACACAGGGCTGGGGACGGGACCCAGGGTCTTGTGCACCCTCGGCATGAGCTCTACCATCGAGCTACATCCCCATGGTGAGAAGCCTCCCAAGTGCTGGAATTATAGGCACACGCCACTATGCCCAGGCTCAATCACAGTCTCAGTGTGTTTTGGGGGTGGGGCTGGCACAGCAGGCCTGGGGATCAAACCCCTGGCCCCTGTTCCTGCGTACAGGCACTTTACTCCGCTGAGCTATTTGGCTGGCCCATGAGAAGCCGGTTCTCAAGTCCTGTCCTCCTTCCCCTGGTCCCTTCAGCTTTTGTACTTCTAGGTGCTTTGGGGGGTGGGCAGGAGAGGTCAGAGAGATATGGAAGTCTTATTGTCCAAGCTCCCACCATGCTGAGTTCCCCAGGTAAGGGTGGGAAGAGCCACCTGGTCTAGACAGGTCCTTGAGCCCAAAAGACTAACCTTGAGCAACAGACAACACGGCTTTCCCCAGGTTTGGGGACTCCAGCTTGGGCCTCCAAGTTTATTAGGTCCTATCTTTTCTTCTGGCTGATTTTTACCCAAACATTTTATAAGCAGATCCTTGGGTGTCAGAAATGTAATATCTGAGCCTAGAAGGGCAACTGGGAAGCGATGGATTAGGGACATCTGGCACAGGCAAGCGTGTCAGTAAGTCACAGCTGTCAGTTATGCAATGCCACCCCGATCCCCCAGCAATCCTGTCCCAAGGCCCCATGTCTGTCAGAAAAACGTCTATTTCTACAGACCCACCAGAAACGTTAAAAAGAATTTTGGAGAATAACTGAATATAACACTGTTTCTGAAAATTCACTTTAGAAACTGACGGTCAGATAATAATTTTGCCTTTATTTTCCTCCAGACTGCTCTGGTGGAAGTAATAACATGTGCCCTTAGTGTTCAGGGAATTAGGTGTAGAGTTGGACTTCAGCAGCTTTTGCTGGATGAAACAGCAGAGCTACATTGCTGGGGGATTTTTGTGACACCTAGTGGTGGCACTGGCTTCAGCCCTGGGATGAGGGGTGGGCAGAAGCACGACCTTAAACAACATCGGTTAGCAAAAGCCGAGAGATCTATATGATTTGAAGAGGAACCAGAGCATCAAATAATATCCAGTCTCTCAATGACAAACCCATTGTCCTTTCAGTGTCTTTCATTTCTTCAAATTAAGGCAAGCATCATTCATGCTCCACTGTCCCCAGCAATCAGCTCCCCTAGCCGACCACCCCTGTAACAGAGACTGCAAGGCTGCAGGTCCCGGAGTCAAAGCCAGGCCTCTCTCTCACTGGAGAGCTGATGTTGTGTGTGTGATATTGGATTGCCTTTTCCTGCAGGAGATGCCAGAAGACCTCTTACTCTTAAATGAAGTCTGTTTAAGTAGGTTGGTTTGTAGAAAAGGTTAGTATCAGAAGTGGTAGCTAGAGATTGCAAAATATGCAGCGCCTGCTCCATTCTTGGCTCTGCAGGGTGCCTCTGCATCCATTTGCTCATCCAACCTTAGTCACAAATACTGGGGAGGCATGTGTCTATGTGGTCTTATTGTCCTTGTTGTTATTTGCTATGACAACTATTTGCATAACATTAGATATTATTAATAATCTAGAGATCACTTAGATATGCAACATGGGAGGATTACGTAAGTCATATGCAAATACCTTGCCATTTATTTATAACACTGGGGATTGAACCCAGGGCCTTAGTACTAGGCTACATCCCCAGATGCCCACCTTTCGTTTAAACTTCCCCCTTTAACTGACCAAAGTAAAGCCATGACATTTCATTTGATAAACTGCCCAGAATTATAAAAATCATTCCCTTTTGCCCAGCCCATGTTATCCAAGGCAAAATTTATGGACAATTTTAATCCCCTCTGACTTTGTTTTTACAAACTTCATATTAAAATTCAATGTCCTGGGCTGGTGAGATAGCTCAGTAGACTGAAGTGCCTGCTTAGGCAAGCTTAGGCAAGTCTGGGACTTTGGTTCAATCTCGGGCACCACATGCCAGGCCGGCCCCATCCCCAGAGTCCAGGTGTAGTGACACGTGACTGTAATCCCACTGCTGGGGAGGCTGAAAGCAGGAGGATCACCACGAGTCCAAGCTGTGGCATAGTGAGACCCTGTAAAAACCAAATATGTTTTTTAAAAAAAGCTTCAATGTCCTAAATATGTGCTCAGTGCAAAGCATATTGGAGCTGAATGCAGCACTTACATTCTTGACAAGTCTCAATTATCCAACAGATTCATTTTTTTTTTTTTAAGTTGTTTTGGGACAGTGTCTCACTAGGTTGCTAGGTTACCCAGGCTGGGCTCTGACTTGCTGTCCTCCTGCCTCAGCCTCCCAGAGGAGGAATCACAGAGACGTGTTAGAACATCCTGCTAAACACTGCAATGTTTCATGCAAGGGATGATAAAAATAGGGTGTGTTTAACTTCCAAAAATTATTACAATAAATGACACATTGTTATTAATCCCTTTCAAAATACTGCCCCTTGCTTCCAGAGCAATATGTCGTTGCTCTCGCCACTCTGAAGCAGCTCTGGAAGTCCTCTTTTGTGTGTGTCTTTACAAGGTGTGACAAAAAATACAGTGAATGCTGCCGCCCAGTGCATTTGTCTGGCACCATGTAAATCTGGTTCTTTCCCAAAGTAAAAAAAAAAAAAAAAAAAAAAAAGTAAATGTTTTAAGTCAATTCAGGACATCAAGGTGGTCACAATAGTGCAACTATTCTAGGTACAAACTAAATACAAAAATAACGCTGGGGAGGGTGAAAGGAAAAAGGAACTCTTCTATGCCTCTGGCGGGAGTGGAAATTTAGGGAGATCAGTAGTAATGGGTCACTTATTGCAATTTAAAAACAAAATCAATGTTCACCATATTTTTTGATAATACCACATTAAGAACTAAGCACATGTTTTTAGTCTTGGGTGTCTTTGAAAGTCCCTGTATCAATCCCCTGTGACACTGAGGGAAGGCTACATGCATTTTTGATCTTGATTTATTTATTTGGGAGTTATTTATTTATGGCTTAAGAGCAGCCATCACCCTGCTTCTTATATACTTGGTGGTTTAAAAAGGAACCATATTACAGTAGAGGTGCATGTTTTTGCAGGCACAATCCACACAGTTTCTAAATCTGGCCACTAGATGGGGCTTCTCCCTTTTCGTTTAAACCAGCAGCCTTAGCCAAGGGCTCGGCACCCCTTCTCCCTATAATCAGGGCCACCATTTTCTGGGCTTCTACAAATGTTGCCTGCTATTCAGTTATTAACTCACACGTCAGTTCCTCAGGTCTACCCGATCCTATTTTATCTTCCTCCTTGTGACTGAATCTGACTCAGGTGCTTGTTGTAGGGTATTTTGTCCACCAGAGCCTTACTCTGGAAGACCAGTTCCTGAAGGGCAGGACCACTGCCTAGACCCTCTAGAAAAATCCTTCAGCTTCTCTAACAGTGAGCCTTCTCACAAACTCGGGAGAAGGTGGCCACACTCAGGAGAAGGTGGCCGGCAAGTACGTAAGGAGGCTAGGTGTGAAGTCACACAGACCTGGTTCCAGGTGTCAGGTGCTGCCTTCTAGCTGGATGGCTTGGGGAGAGTTGTTGAGAATCTGCAAGATTTCTCCCATTGCCATGGAGGAAATAGTCACAATTCCAGCAGGTCATCCTGAAGATCAGCTGGACAACAACTTATGTCAAGGGCCAGCGTAGCTCTTGGCATATGGTTGGCATTCACCGGGGCCAGTGCTTCCCATCCTCTTCTGCGGGTCACTGGGGAAAAGCACAGAGCTCACACTGACAGCTTGACCTGACATGTTTCTCAGCATTCAGAAAGTGATAATTACAATGTCTGGAGCTGGCCTATCTGGCCCCAGGGAGAAGTTTTGATCTCACCAGCTTTGTGGAGAGTGGTCTTCTGACCTGTGCTCCTCCACAGTACAGCCTAAGTCCTGGGCACACAGTTATTTTCTAGATCTCTGCCCCCATCCCAAGTGACAGTCCTCCAGGATACTCTGCTTCGTGCTTTTCCTGGGGCCCTCTCTCATTTGCAAGGACTACGTTTAAATGCCACGCCCAGATGATCCTGGGCCAGCCGCTGCCTTTAAGTTCCTTTGTTCCAATCTGTATTTACCTCATGTCTGGCTTTCCTATTATTTGTTCATTGAGAACTTGTTAGTAGGCGACAGCTGCAGGCTGAAACTGTTTGGCTTTTGGCCTCAGTCACAGAAATTGGAGCACCAAGATGGCTGTGTCAGAACAGTGGGGTAGGTACACTCTGCCCAGAAAGTGCTGGAACCTGCCAGAACAGCATCTGTGTGAGGGGTGTTTCCATGCCAACTGGCTGGGCCCTGGCAAGGGGCGCTTGTTTCCCTAAACACCCCCTCCCCGTCAATTATTTATGTGCCTCTGTGAAGTCAAGCCACTTGTTCTGAAGGCTGGCTCTTGAATTCACAGAAATCCACTCTGAAAGACAAAACAAACAGACAAACCTCCCCCCCAGAAAACACCATGAATAGAGGCACACTCCCAGGCCTGGATTCAGAGCCAAGAATGGGAGTGCTGATAGCACCTGCCCCACTCTCAGGCTCCTTCCCTGCTTCCTTGGAAACCTGGGCTCAAGCCCCAGTGCCCCAAACGTGCCCCATCTCTGCTTAGTCCCTGTCACTCCTTGGTATTTTCCCATTCTTTGAGGCCCTGGGCAGTGAAAGGCCAGAGTTTGGAGGTAATTACTAGATGCACCACCTTTCTCTTCCTGGCTATCTGAGACATTCATTTTCCTTGGCCAAAGCAACATCTGTGTGTGAGTTTGTAGCTTCATTACCAGAGAAGCCTGCTGTTCACCTGGGTGCCGCCTGCTCTGGGTGCAGAGGCCGGGCCACGTGGAGGGTGGCCACGGGAGTGCTGCGCCTGCCTGCTTTGGCTCAAACTTTTCTGTCAGTGGAGGTAAAAGTATTGGAACTAATGCTGCTTCTTAAAATACAGAAAAAACCTCTTCAAATCACCTACGGATTCCCTTAGACAACACGGGCTGCTATAACAGCCGATGTTTATTTTTTCCAGTTCTGGATGCTGAAGTCCCAGATCAGAGTGGCAGAGTGGTCAGGTCCTGCTCAGGGCCTTCTTTCAGCCTGCAGACTGCCAACATCTCTTTGTAGTCACTTGTGGCAGAAAGAAGATGAGGGAGCTCACAGGGTCCCCTTTGGGAAGGCCCTCATCCCATCCATGGGGCTCCTCCCTATAACCCAAACCACTTCTCCAAGGCCCCACATCCTAGTATCGCAACAGGGGTTAGGGTTTCTGCATAGGCCTTTGCGGGGACACATTTAGTCCTTTGCAGGCAACTATTCCAAAGGTAGCTCCATTTCCCGTCGTGGATTCCAATGATGGCGCCTCGGAGAGGGTATAGGGGTGCTTCCCTTTCTGTCAGGCGGCTACTCGGTGTCTGTCCACACCTGTGGTGGATGCCAACTGGTGGTCACCTTGCAGCACCCAGCTGAACTGAAACAGCGTGGTGCTGGGGGTGGCAAGCCTAGCTGAGGACTGCTGCCAGCAGCTTAAGAGGCTGAACTGGGGAGGAACTGGAGCTGGTAGAAGCCGTTGGGAGCTGCTGGTTCTCCTGGGCTATCCTCTGGATGGAGGACCTTGTTATGCTGGCGTTCCTGGTGAACTTGGTTGTTCTTGTCAGAGGAGGAGCTCAGGACCTCGTTGTCCCTGAGAGCTCTGGTCCTCACCCTAAGCATCGCTTCCTGGCTCCAGAGGGGAAGATGGTGCATAGCTCAGTCTCCTGGAGAAGCTTGCAGCGTTGGCTCTCCTGATGGGAACCCAGCTTTCCTCATCACTGAAGGAGCTTGGGACCTAACTGTTACTGAGGATGGCTGGGGTACTTTTTGGGGACTCTTTGGTCTTTATTGAGCAGATGTCTTCTGGCTCTAGTGTGCAGATCTCTCAGTCTGCTGACAGACCCTTCATCTTGTTGGCATAGACTTCCTAGCTTCCACCACTGACCTTGGGCCTTCCCAGCACAGATCTGTGAAACAGGCCTGTGCGAGACATTGTTGTGGGCTCCTGGCCTCCAGCTGGACTCAAGAAGGACATCACTGTGGGATCCAGGCCCTTAGCTGAAGTTCTGGGCCTTTAGATTTCCTGTACTCTCTGTAAATGATTCTTTGGGTGAATCATTATAAAGCAATCTTACATGTATCCTGTATTGTTCCTCTCTCAAAACCCCAAACTACAACCACACATGCATGCTCTCAGCCCCCCAGCTGCCCTAGGACCTTGGCAGAGATTATTCTAGGTGTCCTCCCTTCTTCCTATGCTCTCTGCTGTGTGGGCCTGAGCCTGGTCTCCTGGCTATGAATATTTTCCACTGCTTGATATTCCTCACTGCAGGTACCAGAAATTGATGGGAAGGGTCCTCTGTGCTCCAGTGAGAGACGACACTTAACCCTGAATCTTGTTGTCTCCTACTCCTCTTGCCCATGCCTGTGAGACACTCACATGCCACCCACCCTGCCTGGGACACCCCCATGCCACTGCATGGCCTCTCTTTCCTCTCCCCTTCTGCCCTAACCTGAAGTAAAAGCATCTGTTGGCCATTCTGCTGGATTCCTGATGGATGCAGCCTCCCTTCTAGAATCTTCCTTCCTCTTTGGCTCCCTACACTATAGCTTGGGAGTGCACTCTGTTCTGTCCCAAGTCCCCAGAGCCCAGCCCTCAAACCCACCAACATCCTCTTTCTGAAGAATTTATTGATTGCATAAATGGTTGGCCTTTGGCTTGGGCTCTGAGGAAAGAAACTCCTTGACTGGGAAGCAGGTCTTCAAGAAGTGTGGCGCTATTTGCCAGCATTTATTTTACTCTTATTCTGTGCAGGCACTGCCTGATAGCCTTACAGGGGTTTGTGATTCACCTGCCACAACAACCATGGAGTGAGTATCCCTACGTCTCTCCACCAGGTAAAGAAGTGAGGTCAGTGGGTAAGCAGCCGTGACCACCGAGCTCAAAGTGAAGCAAAGTGAATAGCAGGCTGCAGCATGTCAGGCTGCGTCCTGAGAGCTGGTCCTCTCGGTGTTGCTTGGTCCACTTCTCATCTGTGTCTGGACAAGTCTGCCTTGAGATCATTGGACACATGTGTGAAGTGTTTCTTGCTGTCGGGCCAGTCACAGACAAGGGGAGGGCTGGTCCCCATGTGGGAGAGATGTGGGAAGATGTGGAGGGGGTGGGAAGAGATATCAGTGGGGGGGAGCTAGGTCTTTCAAGGATCACCTCCACATCCATCTGCAGCCCTTCATGGCTCTCCCGGGCCAGCACGTCCTCCCAGCTGTGTCCGATCTGCCTCTCTTTGGCTCTTGTCATCAGTATTGTGGTCTGGGAGGCTGTCCTTCTAAAAGGAAGCTGGCTCTTGACTTCCCATTGGCTCCAAAATAAAGCCCAAAATCGCTAGCCTGGAGTGCAGAGGTCTCCAGTCTCTGGTCCAACCTGCATCTCCAGCACTGGGGCACCCATTTCACCCAGGCCTAGGGTGCAGCCTCAGTGAACACAGCCCTCGCAAACACAGCAGTCTCCCCCGACCCTATGTGGACTGTCCCCTTTCACCATGAAGCTCCCATTCACCTGTCGCCTTTACAAAGGGGCCTGTTGTTGACCCTGGCCACGCCCTCCCTGAGCACATACAGGTGGCAGTGATGCAGCCCTGAGGACCCTGATGCATTCAGGAAATGCACCCAACAATTCCACGATGGGGGCGGGTGAGATAGCTCAGTGGACTAAGCATCTGCTTAGACGAGTGCAGGGACTGAGGCTGGAAACCCAGCGCCACATGCTGCACAGGCCCTGCCCCTGGCGTGCTGAGCTGATGGCTGAGTCCGGGTGTGGTGGTGCATGCCTGTGATCCCGGAGCCGAGGAGACTGAAAACAGGAGGATCACTGTGACTCGGAGCTGTGTAGTGAGACCCGGTACCGAATACATTAAAACAAAACAAAATTCTACAATGATGGGGGCATCAGGGACAACTTACTAAACAAGGACCACAGTTCCCAGGTACTGAGAGTGCTGCAGTGCCCCCCAGGGGTGCCATGAGATATTTCAAAATCTGAGGAAATCATAGTATCACCTGCCACATTACCACTAAGTCACCCTGGCATGGCCTTCCAGCCTAGCTCTGGGCCTCTCCACATCATGGCAAAGAAGTGGCCATTCTTGAGCCATTTAATCAGGGCCGGCCTCTTAGGGAACTCACAATGTGATCACTTAGTGCTTGTGGAGCAGAGGGAAGAAAGGGCCCAGGGAGGATAGCACGAATATTCTTGACTCAGACATTTGTGTCAAAAATGGTGACAGATCCAAGAGTGGCTTCCGGGGGAGGATTGGTGAAATGTCACCCATGGATGCTGCTATGGGAACAACCCAAAGGTCCATCTTTGGGGACTGAGAAGAATGCCACAGAGTGTATACGGGCAGCTTCAGGACACAGTGGGGACTGGAGCGCAGACCCTGGCTACATCCCGAACATCCACCCACCAGAGGTTTCTTTTGATCCAGGAGTGCTGTGTAAAAATACAGAGGCAGGAAGGGTAACGTTTATCACCAAAATTTGGAAGTCTGTGGTCTGGAATAAAGATTCTTTGGGAGTGCAAGTTTTCTCTGTTCCAGCTGGTTTCCAAAATAAAATGGGAAGCACTGGGGCTGGTTCCGGGTTCTTTTGGAGGTTCTCCAGGGGCTCCACTGGGGTCTTCCTGGAGGCCACAAGCACTGTGGTTGGTTGGGTGGGGGTGGGAGCCAGGCTCCGGCACCTGGCACCCACAGTCACCTTAGGACAGGCTTTTCTGAGCAGATGTGCCACATCTAGACAGGAAATGTGTGTGCGCAGCACCAGAACCACAGATACCAGGAGAGGAAAACAGCCAGTCGGCCATCAGAGGGCAGAGTTGTTTCTCTTTTTTCTTCTGTGGGGAAGAACTTGATTCTTCCAGGGCTCTAGGTCTGTGCTGAGTGCACTAATACACAGCTGATAAATGCAGAGCACCCCTTTTGGATTCCAAACACAAGTTCACAAAACGCTGGTGGGTGTTAACACCCCAGCGAAATGAACACATTACACGGTGCCCCGTTGAGGGAAGCAGCAGTCTCCAGCATTTGGCACTAGAGGTTTGCCTCAGTCCTGGAAATCACACTTTCTAAGGAGGGGCTGCTCTCTGGGAGGTGGTCGCAGTTGCCCTGGAGAAGTGGCCCTGTCAGTGAGGAGGGAGGAGCCTGATCACAGGGATGGCTATAAGGCAGTTTACCTGCACAGCTCCCAAGGGCAGCCACTGGAGTGACTTAAGGTGGAGAAAGAAGCTCAGTTTCTCAAGCTGCCCACCCCAAGCTACCCTTGGGTGGAAAAGTCACTGTGACTTTGGGGGCATCAGGCACTGGCTTCCTGAGGTGCAGGACTCGGAGGCGGTGCCTGTGAGATCTTATAGGTTGGGTGGCTGCTCTTGGAGTCTGGCTGGCGCAGGGGAGCAGTACCAGCTTGGTCTCTCCTTCACCTCTTCCTCCGCCTTATCTGCCTAGGGTAGAGGGTCTCACTACACAGCTCATACCTGTAGTGATTCTCCTGTTTTCAGCCTCCCCAGTGCTGGGATTATAGGGGTGTGCCGCCACTCCCGGTCTTGGTGGCTGGCTCACTGTGCCCGGGAACAGAGGTGGTGCAGCTTGTGGTGCCAGGGATCCAACCCCAGTCCCTGTGCTTGCCTAAGCAGGCGCTTAGTCTGCTGAGTTATCTCACTGGCCTGCTTTAAACCTTCTGAGAGACAGGGGATAACAATTTGACTGGTGCCTGCCCAATTCAACCTTACATGCAACAGTGCTACCAGGGTGAGCAACTGTATTCATCCAGTCTGCAGCCCCAGCCCATTCTCACCATGGGGAGGGCCACCAGGCAGATGTCAACCAATGCTGTTCCCTATGACCCCTTACTACGGATGCCTGCAGTTATTGTCAACTATTCGAGCAACCTTGGAGTTGTGGCAGCAATTCTATAATTATAGTGACAGTGTGACGCAGGTAGATTCCCTAGGAGGCAAGCAATGAAAATGAGCTAGCACGCTGGAGAATTCCTGGCAGGGAGCCAGGTTGTTAGAAATGACCAGGTGGAAAGGTGGTGATGGCGAAGAGAGATGCCCAGCTGCAGGTCAGGTTCAGCAGCTCAGTGGCAAGAGGGCTCACCCTTAGAGTTATCCGGAGTCAGTCGGAGATGGCCAGGGCTTCACGTTCTCAAAGGGTCAGTATCTTACTCAGCTTTTCCATTGCTAGGGAAAAATAAAGGAGCAGAGGTTTAATTTGGTTTACATCTGGGGGTTTCAGTCCCTGGTCAGTTGGTGGACAGAAAGCAGGGAGGTGCAGAGGGGGCTAGGGAGGGGGGTGCCCTCCAAAGCCACATCCCTTTCCTGCCCTTCTCCCTAGCCAGCTTAGATCTATGTCCTGACAGTCAGTTGTCAGATGTGGGCTGTCCTGGGAAAGGCATGGCTGAGGGTAAGAGAACTCTCTGGAGTTGAGGCAGCTCCTAAAGGAAGGGGTTGGAGGATGGGTGGCATTGGCTGACTGCTGACAGTTCTTCCCGTCCATAGGTGTCACGACCTCACTGAAAGGGGCCCGGGTATCATAGCGTCCACCACATGGCAAGAGTGGTTGTCAACACCATCCTCGCAGTGACTCTGATATCTCAGAGCACAGAGCTTCTACAGAAGACCATAGGAGGGAGCAGACTCCATTGTGATCTAAAGACCTGGAAGCACACACTGCTGAAGACACAGGCAGAGCTTGACGGACAAAGTTAGTAGGAAAGAGAAAAATACCACCTCAGGCTGAAACTAGCTTTGGGCTATGTGTGCAAAGTGTAGGAGAAACCTAAATGGATTTCATGTTGAGACTCAGACACCATCCTAAGGATGTCTCATCATGGACATATGAATATTCCATGAAATTTGAAAACTACTTCTGGTCCCCAGCATTCTGGTTAAAGGACACTCAATCTGTGCTTTAATTTGAGAGGTTTCTAGAGCAATGGAAGATGAGGTTCAAGGGTGTCATTCAGGGGGACATTTGGAGTAGCAGGACCAAGAAAGAAGAGCAAAAGGCATGTTTAGTGAAGCCCTGGTCTTCGCACGTGGGAGCCCAAGGGTCCTGAGCCCGGGGAATCATCTCGCTTGCACTGAGTTTGATGATCCATCCCATGGAATAGCAAGCAGTGTGTCTTTACTTCAGTTCTTGGGGATTAAATCCAGTTCCATTTGTAAAGGGCCTGGCACTTAGTAGGTGTCAGAGAAACCTTGGTGCTCATCATTTTATTCTTCCTTGGGGAAGACAAGGGACTGTGGCAGCTTGCTTGGAGTCATTCTCCTCCCTCGGCAACATCTTGGAAAGGAGGAAGGGGGATGGACTAAAGGCACAGGGGTGACAACAACCCTGTGTTTAGGGGGAACAAACACACATTGAACGCTTCAGATTGAGCTACTGTATGGGAATAATTGCGGCTGCTATTTTTGCACATTTGTTTAACAACGCTAATTTGGCGACAGCCTGATATTATAACATTCTCTCCCACACAGAGGTGGCTTCAGTTCCCTCATCACCAGAACCCATTTGCATTTTTCTCTGTGGGTTTTTAGGGCTGGGAGGCTGGTGACTCACAGCTGCAGGAAAGACCCCGCTCTGTGTGGGGATGGGAGAGAGCGTGGTTGGCGCCTTGGCACCAGCTGCTGGGGAGGGCTCCCTAGAAACTGTCTCCCTAGAAATAGCCTTCCAGCCTTGCTCTGGGCATCTTCAAAACTGAGCAAAGAAGTGATTGTTTTTCAGCCATCTAATCAGGGCAAAGACTTCTTAGAGAAGGACCTGGGCTATGGATATTTAATGGCCTTGAAGCAGAGACAAAGCATGCTAGGAGGAAGAGTAAGAACGTAGGTATTCACAGCTCGGAGGTTTGAGTGGGAAATGAAGACAAGACCAAGCAATGAGGCTTGAGGGAGGGAAGGAAGGTTGAACATTCCTAGAAGATGTTGCTGCAAACACCTCAGACGTCGCCCATTGAGAACAGGCGCATTCACAGAACAGTGTAGACTGAGCAGGGAGGTCCAGATGCCAGAGACTGGGTGAGGGGGAAGTTTCTCTGGTCAGCTGTATTCCTGCTCATAAACCAAGAAAAATGACATTAGAGTGTCACCACTTTGCAACTGCTGATAAAATAATGAACCTCAGCCATGATTATCAACAGCCACTAACTTCGCCATAGAAAGCCAGGTTGATGCTGTGGCCCTTCTGAAACAGTTCTATTACCAGCAGGTCAGACCCACATCCGGGTAAGCCTCTAGATCTGTGATGGCCAACCTTTCAGAGTTTTCAGTGGTGCAAACAGCCTGCTGGTGCACGCATACCACAGGTTTGTCCCCCTGCTCTGGACCATCTGGCATTTCACCGGAAGTAGGAGGAACAGAATAAACCATTCCCTGGCACCTGGTGATTCAGTGAGTGGCATCCAATTTTGATGAAATCCAGAAAGGACTGTGAGGCTGTAGCTGTAACCAGTGGTTAATTGTAATATATGAGCACTTCAGCAAAAAGAAATTACTAGTACTATTTTAAGTGTATCGGCTTTGCAATTTCCTGCAGATATACAATGAAATAATATAGAGGAAATAATTTAAATTTTGAGATCAGCTTTTAAATAATCTGGCTTGGTCCTTATTGAAGCAAAGCAATAGGTAGAGAGGAGTTCATTGAATTAGCTTTTCCACTTTGAATAAGGTTGGATTTTCCCATGATAAACAGTATTTTAAAAGTGGTAGGCTTTTTTGTTTCTTCGTTTTTGGATTTTAGGAAGAGATGTACAGGGTGTTCAGGGTCTCACTACTAGACTGGACTCGTAGTGACCCGCCTGTTTACAGCCTCCCAAGTGCTGGGATTACAGGTGCGCACCACCATGCCCAGTCTCAGTTGCCCTCTCAGAGCACCCCAGGGGTGGGGTTGGCATGGCAGGCCCGGGGATCCAACCACCCGCCCCTAGCCCTAGCTTGAAGGCACTTTAATCCACAGAGCTATTTGGCTGGCCTGAAAGTGGGAGATCTTTTGCAAACCTTAACTTGATGTCAGACCAGTTTGTCCCCATCCTTGTCACTGAGGACCAGCTGGAGGATGCCCTATTCCCACCATCCCTTATGGGCTCACTTGCTACCTCAGCAGAGTTCACCCTCCTTCCTTCTGCTGCCAGCTCCTCGGTCAGTACACCCATCATGTCCATTAGCAGGTTGGATCAGTGTCTTCGGGTCCCTGTGACTTCGTGGGGGTGAAATCAAACCACTCTGAATTTTCTCTGCAGTAAATGAGGTATAATAATACTCTCTTCATAGATTTACCAGGTAGTATGGACTACAACCCATCAGACCAATAGAAAGGGAACATTATGTAAGGCTAGGCAGTTCTGAGCTGGGAACACCACCTCCGCAGCTGGCACCATCTGGACATTCCAGTGGCCTTGATGGAGGACACATACCCTCCTGCAGCCAGTGGGTAGAGGCCGGGTGTGCTATGGGAAGAGCCAGCCCTGCACAGCGGGGTTCCTGGCTCCAAATATCAACAGTGCTGGAGGGAGCACTCGGGGCTGTTTTAGATGCAGTGAAGTGTGTAGGGATGTCCTCGCCCCGCTTCTGGGGATGAGACTGAGCCTCCATGTTCCAGAGCAATGAGGCAGTGTTTGGGTCCCTCGCTTGCACATGAGCCTGTGGTCATTAATATCCTGGCCTCGCCCGCAACAACGGCACCAGGTTTGCGGTGGAGACAGAGGGTTGCGGCTCAGCAGCTCTGCTGCTTGTGAGTGAGGAGGACTCGAGGCTAAGTGAAATCCCGGAGGGATCCGGGGTCTTGGCGACAAGCTCGGGTTGGACTGTGCTTAGTACGGGATCTATAGGGTCGCACTATGTAGATTGGATTTGTAGGGATTCTCCTGTTTTCAGCCTTCCAAGTGCTGGGGTTACAGGCACGCGCCACCACGCCCAGTCTCCATCACTGTCTCAGCACTCGCTGGGGCCGGGGCCAGCACCGCACGCCTTGGATGGAACCTGGACGCTGTGCTCTGCCTAAGCAGGCGCTTTAGTCCGCTGAGCTATCTGGCCGGCCCTTGCAGATCCCATTGTACTGTGGGCTGCCGCTGAGATTTGGCAAAAGCCAGTAATGTGCCCAGGCGGGTTCTTTGCAGTAGGCTCTATGGTCATGGAGCAAAGCAAAACATCGTGAAAGTGGTGCTGGGTGAGTGAAAGTGTGAAAGAATCACATTGATGAGGCAACATGGGGCTGTTTATCTACATTAAAACACACATGCAGAAGTACTCATTTTACAGAGAACATGTAAGTCAAAAGGTATGTATTAGACATACCTGAATTGTTGCTCATGGAATATGTGGTGGAGTGGGAGTGGGGGAGGAAGAATGAGTGAATGAATGAATGAATGAAAAATCAAGTCAAGCCTTTCATAGACCTACGATGGCTGGATGCCATGAACTACAGAGTGTGGTTAGTTCTGGTTCTGCATTGGAATTTGGAACAAATAAATAAAAATGAAGTTATGGGGGATAAACAGGATAGGATAGAAGCTGGCATATAGGAGGAAGCAGGTCCTAATGAGAGGTCAAGGAGCACAGCCAATCCACAGGAACAGTCCCCATGCTAAGGAAGGAAATGAGCAGGGAATGGCCAAGGACCCTGCAGGGCCTGAGATGGGTGGCAGAGGGTGTCTCTATGATACTGGACATGAGGTGGTAAGTCCTGCCTGTGTGAGGCTCTGTGGATGCAAAGGGTAGGGCTGTGAATGTCTCCTTACCTGGTAGCCACTGCTACCCACTCTGCATGGGATTCCTAAGAAACCCTTGGGACCTGAATTGCCCAACACCTGGGTTTTGTGGCTGGAGGTCAGGTTTGATTTGATTTAGCAAAGTAACGTGCTGCTTTTCACACACCAGAAAGGTGGAGAAGAGTTCATTTTCGCTCTGCTTATTTTCTTTGCACCCCTCATAGCCAAAAGCATGCAGGGCGCATCTGTGGTGCTTCAGCAAGTATTTCACTGAGCCAGTGGAGTGTTTTTTATTCCCTTCCTGTGAAGATCTCAACCCCCACAAGACTTCCCCTGGCCATCGGCTTCGTGATGCCCTGGGATTCAGCCAGGGAAATGGGATGTGGAAACTAGCATGTGGCATGAGCTGGTCTCTAGTCCAAGGCTGATTCCTCCATCCCTGGCACAGAGTCAGATTGTAGGGATGCCCTAGATAACCTGTGGCCCACAGGCCAGTCGAGTCCTTCTCCAAGTGCTAGAGAACAAGTTGTGGTGAGGCTTTAGTACCTAGGTGACGTCAGTCAGGGAAATCAGGACCACTGGGTAGCTCTCCCATCCAACATGGCAGGTGTCATGAGTATGCTCAGGAAAGGAGAGGAGGATTTGGGATCTACTAGCCATCGCAGCTCTTTTTGATTTCTCAGACCTTTGATTCCCCATTCTATCTTTGGATGGAAACCTGGACTATTTCTATGATTATGGAGAAAGTGCATTTGCCAAGCTGGGCATTTACAGCCAAACTCTTAGGAATGCACTTGAAATGAACTTGCCAAGCACCACTTGGTGCTTGTGCACAAAGCCCCAGCCTCTCTAGGTCCCAGGACTTTTCTAGGCACAGGAGTGAGGGTTCATGAGATAATGCTGGCAAAACACCTACTACGTACCAAGAACTCTGAGGGTTTTGATAATGGTGGCACCCTTGTAGGGGAGGTGAATTCCTAGCTAACACAAGCGACTGTCTGGATCCAAGATGGCAAACCCACTGGTGGGTGAGCACCAAGCCTGTGAGTGACCTTGAAGGACGCAGTTCAGTCGCAGATCACTTAGGGCGCTGGACATTCTGTGGCTTTCATGTGTGGTACTCGCCTGAAGCCTCTGATAGGGCTAGTTTCATTTAGTCTCTTCATGGTTTTATTAATAAAAGTCCTAGTCTAAGGAGACTTTATAGACTATTTGGCTTTTCAGCCAATCATCTTCATAGTGTCCTTTCATGGACTGTACAGTATCTGAAATAACAGAGGTGCATGTGTGGATTTAAAACACAAACGGGAGGTTTCTGTCCTCCCTGAGCTCGCCTTAGGACACCTGCGTTACCGTTTGACAGGTGTACCGCCCCAGTCAAACTCCCACGGACCCGACCCGAGGTCAGCCTGCTGTGAACATGCTGCTGTGTGGCTTTCTTTAGCCTGGTTTTCTTTCGCCTGCTCAGAAACCTCCAGAGCCCGCAAGCCCTGCTTTTCTTATGCATGCTTAATGCAGAATGAATTATTCAAAGGCCAGCCATGAAGACTGGCCCTGGACTCTGCAGTGAGAACCCTGAGATGACAAGGCCATTTTGGGGGATCTACTGGCCTTGCTCAGGACTGGGTTCCATCCTGGCCCCGGCCCAGGGTGGGGCCTGCTGGCTCTCAGTGGCAGGCTGCGGTAACGTCTCAGTGAGTGCTGGCTGGGCCTTCCTATCCTGTATTATTATTATTTTTTTTTGCAAAGTCATTACTTCTCAGCCAGACTCAGGGAAAGATGGTTTCTCCTTCACTTGACTGATAAATCCTGATAGATCTTGGCCATTTTTTTCCAATGTTGACTTCTCATTAAAACCATCCAGATAGCTCAGTAGAATAAGCACTTGCCTGGTAAGTGCAACAGCCTGAGTTCAATCCCCGGTTCTACCAAAAAAAAAAAAAAAAAAAAAAAAAAAAAAAACATCCGGAGAATTTGAAGACCATTCAGGTTTCTGGGATGCAGTGTCTGGAGTCTGGAGCCTATGATAGTTCTGACGCTACCTGGAAGCTTGTTAGAGACCCAGGCCCTCAGGCCCGCAGGCCCCAAGCCAGAAGCGGGTGAGACACTCCTAGCTGGGAGCACCACAGTGACTGTCAGCTTTCCCACATGTTGCCCAAACTGCTTCTCCTGCTGGTAGAGAGAAAGTAAGCAAGTGGTATGGGAAGGAAAGCCCCTCGCAGGCCAGGCACAGGAGGCGGGGTCTGAGAGCAGGCTGGAACATGTGACAAGCTGGCTGAGTTGGGGTCACAGCAATGGGGACTGCAGCCACAAACAACCCCAAGTCTCTGCCAGGCGCCACGCAAGTCCACATCCCATCCCCACTTAGGCTCAGTCCTTCTCAGGGAGGAGATACTGAGGATGTGCACTGTGGGTGGAGAGCCTTTCGGCTAAGGTCACGTGTGGATGGAGACGCCGAGGCTCCAAGGGCCACCAGGTTGCCTAGAGTGAGCGGCTGGGGCAGTACAGGTTTGAACATAGAGACATCTTGGGTGGCTTTCAGCTGGAAGCATCATTTGGCTCAGTTGTTTAGTGTGAGAGCAGTACCGGGGCCGGCCAAATAGCTCAGTGGATTAAAGTGCCTGCCAGCAGGTATAGGGGTCAGGGGGTTGATCCCCAGGCCTGCAGTGCCAGCACTGCCCCCAGGGGTGCACTGAGACTGCGGTTAAGACTGGGTGTGGTGGCACATACCTTGTAATCCCAGCTCTTTGGAGGCTGTAAACAGGAGAATCACTATGAGTCTGACGTAGTAATGAGATTCTGAACACCCTGTAGATCCTTCCCTAAAATACAGAGAAAAAAAAAAAAAGCAGTGCCTCTTGGTCTTGAACCCTGGAGTTGGCTGACCCAGTGTCTCACCCCATGGAGCTGTCTATAAGATAGGGGCTGGGCCCGGAGCAGCACAGTGAATTCTGTTTCTCTCTTTCTCTCCTGGCATTGCCTGCCATCTGCACTCTGGTGTGTGTGATTCTGTTCTCTGCCTTTGTCCCAGTACTGAAATCTCTGCTAACACCACTCTCTTTGGGGTGTCATCTGGGTACATCACCAATGGGGAGCAGGGGCTGGGGGCACACTACTTGATCTGCATGGGTTTTACATCCTTTGGAGTTGGGACAGAGCTTGGACATGACTTTGTCCAGCCCCCTCAACATAGGAATGGAAGAATAGAGGACATGACTGGTGGTGACACAGCCTGGAGCAGCACCTGCTGGGCACTTGGGCCTCTGAGCAGAGGCCTGGAGCCAGCAGGGAAAGTTCCCAAGGGCAGGTCCCCTGGGCAGAGAAGTTTAGCTCCAGATAGCACCCCCGCCCCCCCCTCCCCCATCCTGCAGGGATGCAGATGTGAGAATCCAGAGCCCTTAGCTCAGTAGGAACAAGGCCCAGCACCTCTTCTGGGAGAAGCAGCCCCTGGAGGGCACAGAAGACAATGGCCCAGTTCCATCCATTGCACCTGTTGGGGGTGCTGCTGGGCTGCTGGCCTGGCTACAGCTCACTCCATTACCCCCAGGGGTACAGCAGGGTCTGTGCAGGTGGCCCTGGAACCTAGCCCCTCCTACATCTTCAGATAGGAAGAGGGGTTTCCCCACACGTGGTCCTCTGAGGACGTAGCTGATGAGCCTGCAGCATGAGTAGACTGACCCCCAGCTCCTCCCTCTAAAGTCTGTTGTGTTGCAGACAGACTAGTCCCTAATCCTGTGGGATCGTGGTGGATCGTGGTGGGGGAATTACGACTGGCTCACACAGGGGACAAGGAGGAGGATGGCAAGTCTCAGAGGAGAGTGACCCAAGGCCAGAGCTGCTTTCTCTTGGGGGCTTGGACTGGTTTTATTCCCTAATTTGTGACATTTGGGTTTATTAGCCTCTCATTGTTTTGAAGCTGAAAAAGAAAACTACCAAAAAAATTTCTCCCAGTGCTTAAGGAAATAAAAGAATAGAAATTATACCGAAGGTGAAGATTTGTGTCTAGTTGATCCCCCAAAGCCTCAGGCAGTCATGGGGTTGTTTCTGGAGTTTGTGCTTATTGTGGGTATGAGTGCCACATCTGCCCTGGGGCAGGTAATTTGCAATACAATGTAAGGAGGGGAGAGAGGCTGGCCCGCTGCCTGAGCTGCTTCAGCTCCCCTTTGCTCTCTGCTCTTCTGCCACCATGTAAGGCTGCCCTCTGCCTTGTGCTGCTCTGCCTTGCAGCCAGCTGAGTATGGACTGAAACCCGCAGTAACTGTGAACTAAATAAACCTTTCCTTCCTTAATTTTGAGTGTCAGGGTATTTTTCCCAGCAATGAGAGAAGAGTAACTAAGACATTGAGGAAGAGAAGGCCCTCCTCTTTGATTTCTGAATTGACTTTATGCACAGATGGTTGGCACAATTTTTTTTTTTTATTATTGTAGAGAGGCTACAGATAAGCTTTGGACCCAAGGCTAAACTAAAAACAGAAAGGCAATAGCAATGGTCATCAACACACTCACCATCCTGCCTTGAGAGAAGAATGAGACCCATGACTTGTCCCTCTCTGAGAAATGGCACCTACATGCTCCTGGGGACAGCTCCCTCATTGATGGCTGGGCAAAGCCTGCCCTATGACATCACAGTCCTAGTCAATTTGTATGTAAAAGACGATTCTATTTTTCCTTGTGCACAAAGACAAACCCAGCAGTGACAGAGAAAGAGTGCTTTTGAGAATGTGTGTCTTGGCGTGAATCACATTGACAACAATTGGAGTTTAGCACATCTAAGTAATTGTCCAGCTTGGAAATGCTACCCAGCCATCTCCAAGCTTACTGACTGTCCCTTGCCCTGGGGGACATGGTGGCTTAGGTGTCACTCTGTGAACAGGAACCAAAAGGGGGACAGTCCCTGCAAGGGTGGCGCAGGAGTAGGGGGCTGGGGCATGGTGGTTGCTCATGGCTTACAGGCAAGGGCCAAAACCTTGCAGATGAGGCGAGATGAATTGAATCATTATGGGCCTGGGTGGTTATGTGGAGACTGGCTTGGAGGTCATTTCCACCAAATCTCTAGAGTAGAAAAGGTTGCCCAAGGGTCCGTGGGGAGTTAGTGGCTGACCTGGGACAAAATCTGGCTTCCTTTATTGGTCCCCTGTGCCATACTGGTAGACAAATGGAATCACCCAGGTTTGACACAACTGGCTTGTTCTGTGATGAATTGTGCCACCCCTTGGATTCAGTCTCTGAATCCTTGATCCCCAGGACTATGCCAATATTTGGAAATAGGTCTGTTAAAGAAATAACTAAATTGGGGCCAGCGAGATAGCTCAGTGTCTAAAGTGCCTGCTTATGCAAGCTTTAGGCATCCATAGGGATGGCTGTTTGATACCCAGTACCAGATGCTGTGCCCGTCCCACTCCCAGGGCAGGCTGAGCTGGCCAAAAAAGAAAAAAAGAAAAGAAAAATAAATGATTAAATTAAAATTCATCCTCTACCAAGTCAGGATGGGTCCTAATCTAATTTTATTGGCTCCCTTTCCCACCTTCTTTGTTCTGTACTAGGGGCTGGACCCAGGGCCTTTGTTAGGTCACTAAGTTGCCCAGGGTGGGTTCGAACTTGCAATCTTCCTGTGTCAGCCTCTTAGAGGTCTGGGATTTCAGGCTCATTGAGATCCTTATACGAGAGGATTCAGATGTACCAGAGACCTCAGGTGTATGAGGTACAAAGACAGTGTGGAGACACAGTAACAAGGTGGCCATCCGCAAGCCCTGTAGAGAGGCCAGGAGAAGACCTGATTGTGGACCTCTGGCCTCTTGAGCTGTGGGAAAGTGAATGTCTGTGGTTGGAGCCACTCGGTCTGCATAGATGGCAGCAGCTAAGCAGAGCCACACAGGGCCCTTAGGAGGCACCAGCTGGAGGGGCTCCTCTACTGCTCCTCCTTTTGCGGGAGCCCCAGAGCTGCCCACCATGGCTTTGTGAATGCAGGACCCTATGGTGTCATAAAGACAGCAACTAAAAAGTGGATGTGGAAAAATATACAGCAAACAGAACGGCATGGTTTTGCTGCTCAAAACCTGGAAATCAGAACTGCAAGCTAAGCCAACAGTGCGAAACCCGAGCCCTCATCTGCCGGCTGTGGTTTCTCCCTTTGCTGATTTCCTTCTGGGGCCTTCACGAAAGGGGCTGCCAACCTCCCGGCTCAGCTTCCCACCAGGAAGACAGATGCCAACACGTCTTCTGGAGGCATCTTACTCACTCCATGCCATCCAAACAGGACTAAATTGGCAGCTCCCAAAAGGTCATAGCACCCTGTGGGGGGCAGCTGGGTCACTCTGAGTCTGGCTTGTTTAGGCTCATAATGCACCAGGTGCCACCCAATTTGACTCCAAATCCCAGGCAACCCCTGTGAAAGCTGCTTTCCGCTTAGGTGACAGAGACTCCTTAGGTTAGGGCCTTGGATGGGAATTGTGGCCTTTGTGTTGCAGGACCAGTTCTCCCAGGGCTGGGCACAGTGAACTCAGACCAGCCAGGTTCTCAGTCTCCTTGCCAGAGTCACTTCTTCGGGTTAAGGCATTGAAGGCCCCACAGGTCATCCCGGGCTGTGTGTATTAAGACGTCTTTAGCCATTAACACCTTTTTGTGACTTAGCATTGCTCCAGCCCCCACCTCATCCCCCAGGTCAGGGGACCATGAACTGTGGAGGGCTGGGAGGAGGAGAGGGCCACACCCTGGGAATAGGGGTACACGGCCAGGGGCCTCTCGCAGAGGGAGATGAGGAACCAGAACAGGCAAAGGATCTTTCTGGGCCAAGCAGACCTCCTTATCAGAGTCACCATCGTTCCTCACAGCCCAGATCATGAACATGAGGGCCACTTGGCAGACACCAAGGCTGGCTGTGTCTGTGTCAGGAACTTGGCATCTCAGAGGTGGCCTTGGCTGGGGCTGTCAAGCTGGGAGTTCAGAAACAATGATCAACCGGAACACAGTCCCCTTCTGGCCAGGGGCTGGGAGGGTGAGAGTGGGCTGCTGGCTTCCCAGAGCCACTGCTATGATTGGCACTGCAGAGGTGGGTCTTTACCCGTGTTCTGGGCCAATCAGCACACTCCTTGGCTCTAGCATCCAATGGGATGTGCCTTAGAGCTGCTCCAGGAGAAGCAGGGGGAGAACAAGGTCAAGTAACCACAGCTAAGCAGAAGGTGGCTTGGGGTTCAGGGCCTGGCAGGGGGGAAGAGAAGGGATTCTTGGCTGTCCTTAGTCCCAGCTGGGTGTAGGGAAGGCTCAGCAGGGAGAGGAAGACATCTGGTCGTAGTCAGGGCACTTGAGCAAGGCTGGGTAGTTGCTGCTCATCTGCAGGGAGGCATCGCTGGATATGTCAGAGGGGCTGCGGCCCCGGATCCAGGCATCTGGGTGTAGGAACTGACCAGAGTAATCAGAGCAGTTGCTCAGACGTGGGCGGTAGAAGCCGGGATGGGGCCTGTACATGTCCTCGGCAGTATATCTCTTCATAAACAGGTACACTGACATCACCCCAGCACTCTGGAGAGAAGGAGACAAAAGAGCTTTCACTGCTGGGGCCTGGCTGGGGTCTGCATGGTGCACAGCTAAGGAGGACACTGCATCAGGTGGGGTGGCTGCTGGATGTGGGGACAGGAGTGGGCCTGGAGATGGCCCAGATGGGGGAGACCTGGAAAGGCCAGAGGGTGGCACATGCTGGGAAAGAGAAGGGATGTGGGATGGTCCAGGACACTGGGGACTACCTTCCTTCCCTTGGCCCAATGGGCAGTGCTCACCTCCCCCACACCCACAGTGGCCCAGGCAGTGGGACAGGTTACCTCTGTCAAAAGAAAGGAGATGGCAGCGAAGGCAAATGACCATCCGTATTTGTAGTTGAAGTAACTCTCTGCATCCTTGGTCCTGTTGAGCATCTCATCGTTGATGCTGGAGATGTAGAGCACCAGGCCCACAACGAGCGAGAGGCCTGGGGAGGACAGGGAGAGGAGGGCATCTCAGGGCAGTCCAGCACTGAGGCTCCCAGCTTTGCTCATGTGGTGCCAATCCAGGGAGCCCCCAGCCTTGGGTCGCAATGTGTTCCTCTTGGAGTATGAGAAAGAGCAAGCAAGAGCCTCCCCAGGCCAATGTCTAGACCAGCACCTTCCCCGTAGTAGATAGCTGCAGGTCAGAAAGTGCCCCGCCCAACCGCTAAGGGCCAGGCTTGGCAGTTCTTGCCCAGTGGCCCACACTTGTCTGATGGGCCTTCCTGAGATCAGCTCTGTTCGTTCTCTTTCACTGTGGCTGGCCTGGGGTCTGAACTGCATCATCTTCAAAGTTCCCCAGGTGGCATTAGCGTGAACCCAGGCAGTGAGCTGCTAAGGTAGAAAGTGCTTTGACCAATCAAGGATAAGATAGCTCCCTCAGCAGAATACTCAGGGCATCCAGTCTCTGTCTTCAAGGGTGGGCAGTACACATCCCTGTGGGTCTATGGGTCTGGGCTGGGGTCTGTGCAGGATAAGTGCAGCAAGTGTGACCAGATTCCAGCCAGGAGGCCACTAGGACCCAAAACTTTGTCAACATGCAAATGACTACCTCAGGCATCAGTCCTACCAATTAGTAACTATAATTGAATCAAGGCATAATTAATTACTCTGTGTCGAGCTGTTCAAGTTTAATTTCATTCCTATTGTTCTATGAAATTGGGGCAGCTCAGAAGATGACTGTCAATCTTCCTTGGTACTTAAATCACACTTGAATCACTACTGTCCCTAACTGCCTCTACCTACTGCTATTACTAAAGGAATTTCAGGCGGCCTCGCTCAGTCTTCTCAATCTTAGATTTTTTTGTAGTGAACATCAAACTCAGAACCTTGTGTTTGCTAGGCAGGTGCTGTGCTGCTGAGCTATATCCTCAGCTCAGTCCTGGATGTTCAAGCCTATAGCCTGCCGCTGAAATTTCAAAGCTTGGACTATTATGATATTCACACAAGGAAAAATAAAGAGCTTAAGCTGTGTCTGTACCTCTCAGACTAAGTGTGATTATGATCATGTGGAAGTTGGGTTGATGGCATTGCAGATGTTGCTAGATTGATGGCTGAAAGGCTGGTAGAATGGACAGCAGTGGGTTGGCAAGTAGGCTGAAAAGTGGATGGAGAAATAGAAGACAGAATGGGTGGATGGATAAACGAGTAAATGGAAGGAAAGAGAAAAAGAAATAGTTCCTTGGACATCAGGTAATCTGACTGCCACCTGGTTTCCAAGCTATGTTGTCAAGAAAATGTTGGGGAAAGGATTCTGAAAGGACTTGGGAGCTGGATGGCAATCAGAATGACTGAATGACCAAGAGTTGTTTTTCTTTTCTATCCATCCACCCACCCACCCACCCACCCACCCACCCATCCATCCATCCATCCATCCTTCAAACCACTCATGCATATTCCTTCTTCCAAGTCTCCTGTCTTCAATCAACCCATCCAGGATACCCAAAATACATGCCCTGAGAGTCATTCTTTTCTTTCAACTCAAAATCTTCAAGACAAAAGGTCTTCTGAAACACACATGTCATCATTCCTTTGTCTTTTCTCTGCACACCTTCCTTGTGAGCATTCACACCACATCCACGGTGTACACTCTGTTCTTAGGCTGACAGCCCCTAAGTCTCTTGTCTTTGGTTCTAGTGCTCCATGAACCCGAGACCTCACCCCTTGCAGCTTTCTATAAATGTTCCAGATGTCACATGGACACCTTGTACCCAACATGTCCCACACTAAACTCATGATCTTTGCCCAAACCTGCTCCTCCTGGGATCAGCACATTACTGAGGTGACTGCCGCTCCTCAGTGCACAAGTGAGAAACTGGTTCTTACCCACAACTTCCCCTTGGAAAGCCTAGCCCTAGTCCCACTGAGTTTTCCTCCCAAACAGCCCTTAACACCCCTGCCTTCACCTCTTATTCCGCGGCATCTCCCTGGTGTGGGCCGCCATCACCTCTTGCCCACGCTCTGGGGGCAGTCTCTCCTCTCCTGGGGTCTCCCACCTCCTTCCTTGGTCCCTTCTTCCCTCCATTCTTGGGAGCACATGTTCTGATGTCCAATCCGATCATCACACTTATTGATCAAAAACCCCACATCGGTAAGCTGCCCTCAGTGCCTTCCCAGCATCACCTCTCAGCACCCTTCCCTCCGTGTCCACCAGAAGATGCTCAGCGCCTCCCTGCCCCTGTGCCCCTCCCCCCAGTACCCCCTTTCCTTCCACTCTAGCCTCACTTCTTGCCTACTCCGTCTTCACCCTCAGCTCACTTTCTGGTCCTCTCCCTTGAGCATCCCTTGGCCTGGCCTTGCAGGTAGTGATGTCAGTGCCCAGCATAGAGCTTGGTGGAAACAGTGGCCCGGTGAATAAAGGACAGCCGAGAGCCGGTCCTGAGAGATCGTCCATGCAAAGAGGCTTTGTGGGCCCAGACTATTGGGATCTGGTACATGAGTGGAAGACAGTCTCCTGACGGTAGTGGAGGGCTAGGGCTCAAGGGACTACTGCTCAAAGGCAAACTGGATTTCTTGTTTGTGACACAGTGTGAGGATACAGTTCCCTCAGCAACAGGTATGCTCATCACTCTGGGAGCCAGGGAGAGGGCGGGCACTGTATGGCCTGAGAGACCTCAGCTCCCATGCCTGGTCTGCCTGGAGAGAGCCAGCCAGGGAGCCCTCCAGCTCTTCTGGGAAGTCATGGGTGGGTCTGGGGTATCTGAGCTCCCCTTTAGCTGTGACTTGATTTTTTCTTGGGTCACCAACTTGTCTTGTTTTGCTAGGCACTGACCCACACTCATGACTAGGACTTCCTAAAGCAGAGCTGTTCAGGAGTTAAATATCAACTATCTAACATGCACAGAAAACAAACAAGGCAACTTACCGGAGAGAATAAAGAAGATGCCAGAAACAAAGGCCAGTATTGTCCGGTGGGGACGGATGTGTCCTATGTTGCTCAGAATAAACCCGATGAACATGAAGAAGAGGCTGACCAGAGGGAATGGTGTGGCTGAGCGAATCATTTCTAATCAAGGGGACAAAGGCACAGACTGTCAGCTGCAGAGGCCCTACTTGCTGGTTGTCTTCCCAGGCAATGTGTGGAAGTGCTGACGGTCCTCCCCCCGCATGAGTTCCCAGGGCCTGTGCCCCACAGGGCATTGGGGAGCTCTCAGAGTGGGCAGCGTGGGGTTTGGTCCTGAGACAGGGCTGGAAGGCCTGACGCCCAGCTGTCAGCATATTCTGGGCCCGTCTTCTCCTTCAGGCAGCATCACTTTCATCAGCGAGCCTACTTTGCAGGTCAGGCCTGGCCACCGTGTCTTGTTCTTTCTCCCCAGGACTCTTCATTTCTGTTGGCAAGGGGCTGCTTGAGCAGCACTGAGAGCATTGACTGGCTTCTTCAATTTGTAATCACATGGGAATCAGTTCTGTTGTATAATACAGAATTTTTCTGGCCCAGGCAGGGTGGTGCATGTCCGTTTGGAAGGCTGAGGCAAGAAGATTGCAAGCTCAGCCCAGGTGGGGCAATTTAGTAACTTAGCAAGACCCTGTTGCAAAATTTTAAAAAGGGCCAGGGAAGTAGCTCCGTGGTGGGTGAATGTTACGGGCCCAGGCCTCGGTAACTTGCACACATGCCCACACAATGTCTGGTCTTTATCCAAGTGATAACAGTGTTTTTGTTATTCCTGCTGGGCTGTTGCTGATATGCACTGTGCAGTGGCACTTACAAGGGATGCAGCTAACCTGAACATGTACAGACTTTCTTTCCAGTCACCAGACCCTAAACAATGCAGTGTAACAGCTGCTTACATAGCATTTGCACTGCACTCAGAAATACAACTCCTGCAGGTGATATGAAGTATAGGGAAGATATATATATATAGATTATATGCAAATATAATGCTATTTATATAAGGACTTGGACATTCCTTGATTTCTATATCTGCAGTGGGTTCTGGAACAAACTCCTGCATGTACCAAGGACTTGTATCAGAATTGTATCACAAGTTCCCTTGGGTCAGAACCACCACTGGTGAGGTCAAGGTCATGAAGACAGTCTTGCTGTGCGGAGAGATTGGCTGAATTCCTTGGGTCTGAACACATTTCTCACTTGCTGGAGTCATGACTCTGAGACTCTGGCAACTCATTTTTTCACTGGAAAATTAATTGGAAGAGCAAGCTCTAATGAACCCAGGCCTGCACAGCCAACTGAGGTTAGGGCATTAGCTCTGTCTTGCTATGATACAGGGAGGAGGGGCAGAGCTCTTGCTATGTCTTGCTATGTAGCTCAGGCTGGTCTTGAGCTCACTATGTAGCCCAGGCTGGCCTCAGATTCACAGTTATCCTCCTGCCTCAGCCTCCTAAAAGCTGGGATTACAGGAGTATACCAGTGTGCCCAGCTAGGCACTAGCTCTTGAGAATGAGCTAGTCATCCTGGTTCTTCCCCTTGCCCTGTTCCTCTCTGTCTAGCCAGTGGCCCAGATCAGAACTTTCAAGACACCTACTCAGAACGTTGACCGTGGACTCAGATGTTAGCTGGGAGTTCATGGGCATCACATATTCTATGGTGAAGCAGCGTCCTCGTTCCTCACCTGGGGAGACAGGAGTGGTACACATTGCTAGGCTCTTCTTGAAAATGGATTAGAGGTTAGTATGCTCCACTGAAATATCCAGTGCTCCTAAGACTTTGACCCACAGTATCGTTGTACCTAGTCTGGATATAAAACCGTTTCTCTTATGAAATGACACAGGGAAAACCCAAATCAGGTCCTTTCCACTGGTGGCCCTAGCTGGTGGCCCACAGCATGGGTGGAGAACGTGTTCTTTCACGGCCTCCCAAGACGGTGGATCCAGGCATCAATAGGCTCATGAGAAGAGGTCAGTGCTGCAACTCCGTACTGAGAGGACAGCTAGTGCCATCTCATTTCTTCTGGACAGAGGGGACTGATGATGGATGGTGCGTGACCGACTTAGATTCATGAATGTGGATGTCTCTGGCCAAAGCTCTGAAGTTTTGTCAGCCCCTTTGGAAACCAGATCCTATGTGACTTCAGATTCTTAGGTAGGCAGAAGCCAAGGTCACATGGTCTGGAGCAGCAGGCGCTAAGGACAAGCTGGGTGCTCTGTCCCCCTGCTAAGTTTCATCCAGACACCATCCATGCCCTAAAACCCTGCCATAAAACTGTGAAGTGCAAACCTGCCTCCTTCCATGTACATGTGCATTACAGAGCACCATCAGGGAGAGCCCAGGGACTGCTATGGTTGTCCTGGCCAGTCAGCCTTATGGACAGACTCGAGGCTGTGCACCCGGGCTCTGTGTGTGGGCTCATGAGGGGCCATGATACAGGGAGGAGGGGCAGAGCTCTTAGGGCAGGAAGCTCCAAGGTCCCAGGGAAGCTGACAAAGGCCTGCATAAGCAGGATCAGAACAGGGCTGGTAGGGCCTGCATTTGCATTTTCTCTGTGCCATTTCATGGACAGTGGATCAGAGAGACTGTGAAGCATTCCCCACTCTGCAAACTAAAGTGGTTCAAGTGAAGTTGAATGAAGGCACATTCCCTACCCTGCTGGGCCTTTGCTTCCTTGTCTGTAAAGCAGAAATAACAAGTCTGTCTTACAGTGTTGTTGGAAGGGCCACTGGGGACCCACACCTCCAGGACGAGGTATTTAAGGGCTTGAAGCCCACATCAGGTGATTCTCCTGCAGCCCTGGAGGCTGAGTCCGGGCAAAGCTGGTCAGGATTGTCAAAGGGATGCTGTGAATCACAGCAAGAGTTTAAAATGGGGTTCTGGGCCTCCGCCTCAGCCAGCAGTTGCTAGTGTTTGTGAAAATCACCTGGGACAAACTGTCCCCTTCCAGCATCTCACCCCAGGGAAGAACCTCTTGGTCAGGTTTTCCTGAAGGCAGTACCACCCCCAAACCTAGGTGCCTTTACCTGCCAGGAAGCAGACCCGCCAGAGGCCTGAATGCAGGGACATCCTGACCTCAGTGCTCTGGTTCTGTGGCAGGACCACGCCCTCCTCCAGGTAGAGCCAGTAGTCGGTGCTGACAGCGATGCCCAGGAGGCCCAGGCCACAGACAGCGAAGACGCTACTCAGCAGGGTCAGGGCCTTCCTCCCACAGGTGCTCATCTTGCCGGACTCTCAAGGGTGGCCAGCAGCACGGAACAGGCTCTGGGGGAACAACAAGAGGGGGCAGGGGTGGTGGCCCTGAGAAAGTTGAGAGGAGAGGCCTGGGGTAATCACCCCCCAACCCAATGGGTGATCCCAACCTTACAGTCTGGATGCTAGGCCACTGCACCAGAGGGGCCACCCTCTTCCTCTGTCCTTTAGAATTTACAGCTTTCTCTTCATGCCATTACAAGAGCCCCCTTGTCCTTTCTGAGTCTCCCTTGTTCAGTACTATCACTCATTCATTCACTCACCCATTCATTCAATCACTCATCATTTACTCATTCATTCACTCACTCATTCGTTCACTCATTCATTCATTCATTCATTCAGCAACCTATGGTGGTAGTCATGGGAACTGCATAGGTGGATGTGACTCTTTCCTTGCCCTTGAAGAGTTTGCCGTCTAGCAGAAATAAACACCCCAAAGGATGTAGCCCAGTGAGAGGCCCCAGCAGAGGCAGCAGACAGGAAGAAGGGAAGCAAGAGCTGCTATGGAGAAGGCTTCTGAGGCTCCGTGTCTCTGACAGCAGCAGATTCCAGAAAGGGAAGTGGCAGCCGCCTTGGGAAGAAGCAGAGGTGCAGAGAAGGATTCTGGGGGGAAGCGGTAACTCATGCGACTAAGCATCGGCAGCCTCAGGGTAACACAGCATAGAAGCCACGCTATAGGCTGGGGTCAGCGGGCCTCCTCTGAGCCGAAACGTTCCTAGCCCTGCTTGCCCAGAACACCGCATTGGCAGAAGTCAGCTGTGAACCAGAGAGGAGCCAAGAGCTCGTCTGCTGCCACCTGTCAGGCCACATGCTGCTCCCGGAGCAGGGAAGCAGTGGAAAATCAATCAGGCAGGGGATGCCAGCCCCAGAGCTCTGTGCCCCGCTGGTGCATGCTGACCTCCTGCTGCCGTCTAGGGTCACCTGGAGAGTCCACAAATCCCTGGACACCTTTCAGAGAGATTTGGGTACAGCCAGTTTCCTCTTGGGCCTGAGCAATGGTATTTGGGGGGAGGAATCAGAAATTGAACTCAGTATCTTGCACTTGCCAGGTAGGTGCCGTACCACTGGCTGTTTGGCCCAGAGCAATGATGTTTAAAGAACGCTCTCAGGCAATACTAATATGGATAAAGATTGATCTTTCAAGGTAATGATTGATCTTTCCCATTCAAAGTGTGGTTCATGGGCCAGCGGCATTTAGTTGATTAGAAAAGCAGAATCTCTGACTTCTCCAACTTTACAAATCAGCATCCACATTTTTAACATAATCCAGGTGAGCTGTCTGCCTGCTGAATTCTGAGAAGCACTGTGTCAAGCAAACAGGTGGTGGAAGGGGGCATCTCTTGAGCCATCTGTAGAGAAGGGTGGGCCTGGGGCAGTGCAGACAGTGAGGGTCGCTGAGCTAGCCTCACTGCCGGCATCCTTCAGTATCATAAACCCAGGGATTTTGAAATAGGAGAAAGGAACAACACCTTGGTGAGGTCTGCCAGGCCTAGTGATAGGTGCTGGCCCTAGTATACATTGCTGAGTTATTATGGGGGTTGTCTAATATAGCTGAAGCCCTTAAAACAACAGTTTATCATCCCCAAGACCTCCTCCCCCACCTTTTTTTCCAACTCAGCACTGGATGCAATTTCCTTTCACCTTTCCTGCTGCCTCAGGGAAGACCCCAGTCAGCTCCCTCAGGTATATCTAAACCTCCCCCTCAGACTCCACCTTGGCGAAAGACCATAAAAGCCTTAGCTTCCTTTTGTTCCAAACCAAAGAATCCCTTATCTTCCCCAGATTCTTTTCCTATCCTCAAAGATAATAAAGCCCCTTTCTCTTTTTCCTTCTGCCTGTCTTTCTGCTGCAATGCCATCCAAAACCTATCACAAGTTACATTTTTTGTTATGTAAGTCTTCCTTTATCTGGTTCTTAACCATCCAGCAGAAAAGTATAAACACGAGGTATAAAAAGTAAAGCCATGTTAATATGCTGAGCTGTAAAAGGCTCAAGTCAACAACTTCTGACATTACCAGTTCTGCTGATAATCCACTATTATTATGGACTATTGGACTACATTGGATTATTTTGCTGAATTCACACACCTACAATATTTGAATGGCAATGGAATACCCACCTCTGACAAAGCTAAATAAAAAAGGGGGCTATTAATGAAGGTCCATTTTGTAGTGAAAAAATATATCTCTGTATGTGCAAAATAGGATAGATATACAGCTACATTCTCTTAATTCAATGAGATTTATACTAACAGTGTTTAGACAAGATATCATGTCTGTATCTTATACTCTGAATAACTACTACAAAGACAATATGCAGTGTATTAATCATTGTAACTGTCCTACTAACCTGTTTTGAAACTGTCTCATTGCTACTTCTTTCTCAATAAAATTAATAAAAAAAAATTCAAAAAAGAAAACCTATCACTTAGAATCCTGTTGTTGTCCCTGGGGGCCTACCAAGGGATGGTGTCAGGTCTCAGCTAAGATTCGAGGAGCAGACAGATACTGAGGCAGCTGGATGAGGACAGAAGCTGTGCTTGACAACAGAGCTGAGCTGCATGTAGGAAGAGTGGTAGAGGCTGGAGCCAGAAGTGGGGTTGCTACCCTAACTCTACAACTCTGGCTGTGCTCTAGCCCCTGACTGTGGGAGAATTGATGGGTCTACAGGAAGAGCCCCATGCTGGCTCACTGGAGGTGCGTGCACGTTCATGCTGCCTCTGCAAGGGCACTGTCTGCAAGGCAGGAAGCGTGACCCTCTCTCACGCTTAAGGAAGAAAGGACAAAGGAAACACTGAGTGATTCTACAACCATGGGGGTCAAAGGTGGAACGATAGTTCTATGGAATACTCTAAAAGACAAAAAAGGATGCTGGTTAGAAAAAGAAACTTAAGTAGCACTGAAGAATCAAACTGCATATTTTATTAAAGAGTGTTTGGCTTTTCTTATTCCAGAATTATCCAAGATTCCTTTATCACAAAACAGCATCCCATTCTGCACGACCCACTTTGGAGACCATACTTCTCTCCACAAAGAGGGGGGAGACCTGCTCTGGCCATTTCTGGGTATTATGCAAGGGAAGAGATGACCATGCTTTGAAAATTTAAAGTGTGAGCCTAAAAAATAAATAAATAAAGTGTGAGCCTGGGATAAGGTCTTAAATAAGGCAACAATGGGCTAAGCCCACTTCTTGTGGAGCAGACAGATTCAAGCTCCTAAAATACAGCAGCTGTTGCCTGGCAGAAGCTGTGCAGCCAATTTTAATGTTAAGCTTGGCAGAGAGATGAGGAAGATTCATGTCTTGGTGATTTGGAGAGATGAAAGTGGAGAGGAGATTGGCTCTAAATTTAAAAGAAGAGGCTGTTCAGCTCCACAGCAGCAGACCCTCAAGCCTGCAGCACTCCCAGAAAACCCCAAGAGTCAGCCCTTGAGTATGTGATAGATTTGTGAAAGTCTACATGGAGTGTAAATAGCAATCTTACTCATTGGCAAACTACATGTATGCTGTTAACATAATTTACATACTTATGAATAAATAATATTATTGATAGTCCTGGCTAACTATCAGGCACTGTGCAAAGCCCTCTCTGAACCACATCTCACCAGGACCTCATAATGATTCGTGAATTAACCCCATTTCATGGATGGGGAAACAAAGAGTTTGAAGACGTTAAGAGCCTACAGGCAATCATAGGTGAGGGGCAGATTGTGGATTTAACTAGATCTGACTGTAAGGTCTGTGCCTGGTTGACACCATCCTTTACTGGAGAAGTAAGTGGGGATGAAGTAGGTCACTTAGGGAATCTAGAAATATGTAAGGCACAATATTGGGAAAACTTTCTAAGTGGCTGTGTGTTCCATAAATGCTTTATGCTTTGGGGCTTCTCACGGGGTAGCGTGGGGCAGACCTTTGGGTACCAGTTTCATGCCAGTACACCCTAACTCAGCAATTCCAACTCAGAGAGCCCCCCGTGGAGAGGGCAGGAATAATATTTCCCTCACCCTTCATGTGAGGCAGTGGAGTCCCAGGTGATGGAGTGCCTGGGATCACTCACTTGCTCCTGGGGGAGAGAAGGGCTTGACTGATGAATATTGTGGATGCCTATTCAATGCCTTTTTGTCTGTATTGCATGGAAAATAACACAGAAAATGAAAATTATGTGTATTTTCCATGTCTACAAACAGAATCTTATTTTATAGCTGTCTGCCATGTGTCCCCTGGGTGACTGTGTACATTCACCCAACCAAGGGCTTCAGGGCACCCTGGGAGAAGCTCTGTACAGGAGTGGACTCTTGTCTCCACATAAGCAGGAGAGCTTGCTTCAGCCTCTGCTGTTGGACGGCTCCTTCTCCACCTCACGACTTTCATTGCTCTTTCCCATTCAGAGCTTTTCTGATGGGGAGGCAGACTTTTTTTTTATATAAGCTGCCACTACACAAAAATATGTTTACCCTATAATGTTTCACAAACAAATCTGCCTGTAAAACCACACATTTAACGTAAGACTGTGTGAACAATTGTGCTGGGAAGGACTAAACCAAAATGTTTATGATGGATGCTCCCAGGTAACAAGTGTGTACATGTCTCAGTCAATATATACTTCTCCAGGCTCAACAGAGGTTCCAAGAGAACATGTATTATTACCGTAGCCTGAGAAGAAGATCAAGCTTAAGATTAGAGATGTCAATTTTCAACCGTGGCTGTCATAAACAAAAAAATCAGGGCTTCTGCTAATTCCTGGGCTGGAGATATCAAAATGCAAAGTCACCCTTTGGAAACATGTTCAGGAACTCAGCAGCTTCGAGTTTTTGAAGATGATTACTCAGTGCCATTACCTCTAAGTATTAGCTTGTTAATTATCAGGAATTAACAGTAGCTAATTATCATTAGGGAGAAATGTCATGTGGAGGTTAAATCAGTAATAGCGCACTCTCTGCCCAAGTCGTAATACAAGTACTTGCAGTGAGGTACTTCGAAGCTTAGAGGCAGGTGAGGTTACAGGTGTGTGTGGAAGTCCAGCTACAGGACTAGAGGAAGGAGAAATGTAGCTAGACTGGAAAAGAGTAGAAAGAAGGTGGAAGGTGATCTGTTTCCTGAAAGTCTGGACAATCCCCAGTAGTGCTTTGATGAAGAAGGGTTTGGGAAATAAGGAGTCTTCACCTGGCTTAAGAGCCATTGACAGAAGAGGCTCCTGTAGGCTGACTCAGTGGCTGAGTGGCAGTGTGGTCAACATCCAGAAGGATTAGCTGGTGATCAGATGCCAGCCACAGTGCTTTTCTGGCCCCACCCACTCCCATGATGCTGTTCTCTTTATCTTCTATGGTGGCTCACAGATGTTCCAACATTTCTCCTGTTGAGAGATGAAGTCCACATCTCTTCCCCTTGAGTCTAGGCAGCTTTATGACTCTATTGATCAATAAAGCATACAGCAGCAATGCCAGGAGCCTTCCAAGAATGGCTCACTAGACAGACAGTGGCCAAGTGCAGCAGCCAACACTATAACCCAAGGTATTCGAGAGGCTAGAGGATTGCAAGTTCAAAGCCAGCCTGAACAACTTCCAGAGACTATATCTCAAAATAAAAAAGGCTGGGGCTGTAGCTCAGGACAAAGCATCCCTGGGATGGGGGACAGAGAGACAGAGAGAGAGAGAGAGTTTTCTGATTTTCTTAGGACTCATGTAAGAAGATGGCTTTCTCAACCTCAGCCCTACTTGTTGGCATTAGGCTCTGAATGGCCCTTTGTTGTAGAGGACCAGCATTTGTGTTACAGAATATTTAGCGGCATCCTTGGATTCTATCCACCCAATTCAAACAGCACCCCCAATTTTTGACAGATTAAAAACTGCACAAGCAGCCCTAGGTGGGACCAGTGCTGTAGAAGCTCAGTGAGACACTGTCTGACAGCCAACTGGGTTCAAGCCAGTGGCCAGCATGAGCTTCCAGGACTGAGACATCTTGGGTGGGCTCTGCAGCCCAGCGGGGCCTTTGGGTGACTGCAGCCCAGTCAGTGTCTCACTGCACCGGCCCGAGGGGGCACCAGCAAAAGCCGCCCAGCCAAGGACGCCTGCATTCCAGAACCCATCCCCATCACGGGCAAACAGAACCATCACTGCTGCATAGAATTATTTTTGAGGTGATTTGAAACACAGCAGAAGTTACCAAAATAGCTTCATATTCACTTAATTAGCATCTTCTCACTCTAGACAGGCTGTAAACCCAAGGTATGAGTTTGCATAGGGCATAACTAAGACAGAGGGCCTGAGGGTCATGGCTGGTCCATGGGATTCACAGTTAATGGAGGAGTGACCAGTACAGGCGACTGGACACCTCTGAGGTGGGATGGTTGCTTCCTGTGGACAGTGCTGGACAAGCCATGCCTCTGCTCTGAACCTTATCTCTGTGAGACAGAGATAACTTCATAGGACTTCTTGCAGGAATTTATGAAAGTGGAATCAAATAAGGATGGGCCACATCTTGTTCTCTTGGCATGATACTGGAACAAGGAAGTAATATAATTCGATACCAAGACAGCAGTCAATGCAGAGCAGAATTTAATAAGCTGATCTTGCCTCTCACAGGGGAAGAATGGTCTGGCCTCTGCCCTCTCCAGCCACCTGCCCAGCCTTCTTCTCATCATGGCTTGCTTCCCGCAGAGTTTTCTTCTTTCTGCTTCTAGCTCTGTCTCCTTTCTTACCTCCATATCAGTCAGCTGGAGGAACTCTAGCTTTTCTCACATGAAGAGGTAATATCCCTGAATGATGATGTAAATCATCCTCCTGCTGGGTAGTGTC
Organism: Ctenomys sociabilis; assembly: GCA_004027165.1. Lineage (NCBI taxonomy): Eukaryota > Metazoa > Chordata > Mammalia > Rodentia > Ctenomyidae > Ctenomys > Ctenomys sociabilis. Next base: position 127,903 of record PVKA01002119.1, read on the forward strand.
ATCCCGCGATAGTAAATATAGCTCAGCTAACATAAGAGTGCTTACTAGGAGTCAAGCGCAGCAGGAGCCCAGTGTCCAAATGGAACGGATCACGGCAAGTCTTCAGACCTGAGTGTCACCACCCACTCTCATTCCTTCATGGATAGAGATGTGACCTCCCACCAAGTGATCGTGAGCCCACTGCCTGGGGGCTGACACACGGCCTGTTTTCCCCTGCTTGCCCCACTAGCCTGTCTCTCCTACACTGTTGGTGTTCATTGGCAAGCCTGAGCCCTGCTGGCTGAGGATTCACTGTCCTTTGACGAAGGCAAGACCCAAGGAATGCACTCTGCATGTTAAGCACTCAGCCCCAAAGACTAAGAGCAAAGCCACAGTCAGCCCACCTGCTGGGCTATCAGGCTACAGAGCTCTGGCATAACCCTGTCACATGGTGTCCCAGGCCTCCTGGAGTGGAGGTTATGTCTATAAAATTCCTCACCCTTCGCTTGTCAGGAGGTAACTAATGAGCCCGTCTCCATAGGGACCAAGTGGCATCAGGGGGGACCAGCACTGATCACTGCTCTTGTCAACAGAAATCCAGCTGGAAAGACAATCAGGGCTTTTCTGAAGGTCCAGGGAAAGCCTCACAATGCGTCTATGTCCATGGCGGTTCCCATGGCCCATGGTCAAGTGCAAGGCCATCTCATCCATGTCCATTAACCAAGCAGCAGTAGTGACAATCACATCACGAGCATATTTTCTTTGCAAATTTTCTTTATGTAAGCTGATGTATATGTAAAAAAAGGGGACCATACAGTACATACCAGAGTGTAGTTTGATATTATTTTACTCAATAGCATCAATATTTTCTGCAGCAGTTCTAGTGGCTTCATAATATAAATTCTTTGATTGGCATATATCAAAACTATTCCTATACCGTGGAACAGCTAAGATTTTTTTTCTGAAAATGTCCCTATTACAAACAATAAATAACAGATATTACTGCTAAATATCTGTAGGCATTTGTCTTTTTTTTTTTTTCAGGATGAACTCCTGAAAATGGAATTTCTAAAGAAATGAGCCATTTTAGCATTCTAGGAGGAGCAGGCATACAAGGGCTGAAAGACTCAAGGGTATATCTGCCCTTGATGCCCTGAGCACAGTGAAGGTCCTGGGGCACAGATGCAGAATCCCGCTACCTCAGTGCAGAAGGGTCCTCCCCTCTTTCTGCTGAAAACCCGGCCCTGGACCCTGTTCTGACTGCTGCTAGCTCTGTCAGTCAGGTTTTCTAGATTAAGACTCCTAGGCTAACGACAATGCTCCGGGAAATGCCGAGGCTCCCTGTGCATAAATATCTTTTCCACCAGTGCTACAGTTTTCACGTTAAATGTCCCCCAAGGTCCACGTGGTAAAGGCTTGGCCTCCAGGCTGGTGCTATGGGGGTGCCTTCAAGAGGTGTGTCCTGGGACCAGCGAGATAGCTCAGCAGACTAAGCACCTGCTTTGGCTGCTTTGGCAAGCGCAGGGACCAAGGTTTGATCCCAGGTCCCACATGCTGCATCCCTGGTGAGTACTGAACTGGTGACGAGTCTGGGTGTGGTGGCACACGCCTGTAATCCTTGGCTGGGGAGGCTGGAAACACAAGTCCGAACTGTGTAGTGAGACCCTGGACCAAATATATAAATGGGAAAAAAATAAAAGGTCATTCTGGCATGATTAACTCCAGAATGTGTATCAGATTATCCTCCTGCTGAGAGCAATAACGGTCGTCTAAAACGTAAAAGGTCTACCTGACAACACTGGAGAGCAATCAAGGAAAAACAAGATTTTAGAGGTCAGACACCGAGGGTAAAGGAAGTGCACTGGGACACGCTTGGCATTTTGTCCAACTTTTCTAGCTTAAGCGAAGCGCGCGCCACCTCGTGCTGAGCAGGGTGCAAGGCCGCGCAGAGGCCATGCAGGTCTCACAGCAGAGAGGCCTGCGGAGTCCGAAGGGGCGGTCAGGGTCCGCAGCGGGAGCCCCAGGCCGGAGGCTCAAGCTCTCAGGCTGACAAGGCCCTCGCTCCGGGTCAGCGGGGGTGAGCCTACAAACTCGACCGCAGAGGGCCGCTGGTGTGGCCCAAGCTCTGCAAGGCTTGCCTCGCTGTGAGTCAGGACATGTGAGCCTTCGCGAAGACTGAGGCCCTTGCTCAAGCCAGCGGGGTGCAGGACGAGGAGCCCAGCGCGTCTGAAAGGCGCCTTGGGAAGGGCGGCTCCCCCGGAGGCTTCCACGGCTTTCCATCCGAGTGTCTAGCGTGTAATCAAAGGCTATCAGATAGCGCAAAAGACTAACACAAAAAAGAAGCACAAGGCACGGGAAGGGTGAAAATCACAACACAGAATTAGGACACTTTAGTGTGCTTAAAAGGACCGTCCATTTAGATTTTCATATCCAGTAAAAATATCCCTCTTTTTTCTTTTTTTTCTTTTTTTTTTTTCTTTGTATTTTTTTAAGGATGGGTCTACAGGGTGTTCAGGGTCTCACTACTAGATTGGACTCTTGGTGATTCTCCTGCTTACAGCTTCCCAAGAGCTGGGGTCACAGACGTGCACCACCGCGCCCACTCTCGCTGTCTCCGCGCGCTCCCGGGGTGCGGCCTGCGCAGCAGACGGGGGATGCAACCTCCGCCCCTGCACCTGCTTGCAGGTGCTTTAATCCGCTGAGCTATGTGGCCGGCCCTAAAAATATCCCTCTTACTGAAGGCAAAAAAATACTTTTCTCACACAAACAAAAACTGAGGAAGTTTCTCACCGGCAGATTTACATCGAAGAAAGGCGCAGAAATGTGGGATAAAAGAAGGAAAATGGAAAGGGCAATTATGAAGGTAAATATAAATAAAATTGTGAGCCTAAAAATGAATCATATTACCATCCCGTACATTTAAAATATATGTAGAGGGCCAGAGATATAGCTCAGTGGCACAGTGCCTGCCTGGCAAGCATAAGACTCTGAGTTCAATTCCATATATATATATGGAATTTTCTTCTGTGACTAGTTTTAAGATTTCTCCCCCTTTATTAGCTGCACTGAATAATGATAAAAACATAACTTATCGAACCTTTTTGGATAAAGGAAAATGGTTGGATGATGGAAGATTATTGACTAAAAGTATGTATCACAAAAAAGAAACACTAAACATGAAACAGCTGCTCATGCCAAGAAAATGGAAAGGAATTCAAAGAAAACAAGAGGAAGGAAATAACAGAATGGCAAAAATTAATGAAAAGAAAACAAACACAATAAGGAAAATCCACCAGTAGAAGTATAAAGCAGAGAAAGATGACAAGAGAAAAAAGGAGAGGAGAAAAAAGGGAACAGAGAGGAGAGGAGAGGAGAGGAGAGAGGAGAGGGAGAAGAGAGGGAGAGGAGAGG